>JALHLI010000015.1:900000-1005000 GCA_023349425.1 Anthopleura sola | reverse complement strand
CACTTCCCTTGCCAGTGCATGGGTCCCTAACCCAGCTGACAAGCGAGCTCGCTCGTTCACGTGTTGAAAATAACACCAATTAACAAGGCGTCACTTCAGTATAATTGTCATTACTGCTTTCCCCTTCATCCCTCCAGGGCAAATTACCTTCAAAATTGGTTGAAAATGCTCTCCTTCTGCCAATTTAAGTCTTATAATAAAACTATTATGTTTAAAAACTGCTATTCTTTTACAAAACATATTAAACTGTTTTTAATTTTCTGTGATGTTGTTAGAACGAGGAAAAAAATTGAAGCGAATTGTAATTATGATTTTGGTGGATCTCTTTAGCTTTATTTAAAAGCATATATGTCCTTTGTATCAATGTCGAGTGGTATAATTGCGTTTAGGAAAACAAAAAGAGAGAGAAACTCGAGTAGTATACAAAACATTGCAAGAAATGAGCTGCTTGTTCATTAGAAGCCTTAGTTTTCGACAGCATATATGTGATTTTTTTAAATCTTTGAATTTTCAATTCGTTGGTTTTAGAATATACCACCAGCTCTTGTCTTAAGAGATCTGAATGGTTCAGTTCTTGTGATTTAATTTACAAAACGAGCTCAAAGGACACTGAAAACAAAAGAGTCGTCATGTAACAATAACAAGGACTCCTTGGGGACCTTAGAAAACTCGATATAACGTGTTTGGTAGACGAGACATCAAGTAGAGTGGATAGCAAAAATAATTTATGGAAATAATGAAAAGAACAGCGAGGAAAAATACCACGTGTAGAGTTCTGCACTGCCTAGCATTGATTTAAAGTGGTTTAGCCTGAAGCGAAACACAAAGATATCGAGAAGAGAGAGAGAAAGAGGGAGAGAGGAGTGATTTGCCGAGGTGTTAAACGACGAAAGAATATACAAAAACATTTTGAAAAGAACAATCAATTCGAATTGATATTTTGATTCGTGAATATTATATCATTTTTCTTACAAAAAAAAGTACCAATTTTTGTCGTTATTTTCTCTGTGCCTGTAAAAGATTGATTTAGTTATTTTACACTGGCTGAAATTTTACAAATTGAAGTCAGTCGGTGGAAATTTTCATATTTGTCATTTAATAGTGACGTTGCTAGATGATCACTCTGTGTTTGCCGAGTCCTAAAGATCTCTTTTGACCCTTCAACCATCAGCCAATGTCACTGGCTATTGTTCTCTCCACCAATCACGAGCCAGAATAAGCCAACTGCTCCTCCCTCACCTTTGTGTGACTGTTTAGCATTCATAAATGGAGTTTGGGAGTAGAGTTTTGTTCTTCTGGTGAGAGGCCTACACCTGTTGGTTGTCTGATTTTAATCGTGTGTCTTGTCACTAAACGTTTCCGGAAAGGCAGATAGACTCTATCCTTAGTTGAAATAGCCAAGTTTAGCGAGTAATAATTGAGCTCCGAGTCCTTCAAAAACACAATCAAACTTTTGCAATAAGTTTTTCGGGTTTGGACTAATCATGGCCTCACAGAGCCATGGAGCGGCACAGCAAGATCACGAATTGTCCGACCTACAGATATACTGCTACGAGAGACCCAGGAGAATAAAAATCAAAAAATCCTATAAAGAATTCGCTTCGGACGAAGAAAATTCTGAAATGGCGATAGGTGCTGAGGATGCCAAGAAAAGACGGATTAAAGGTAGGTGGAATAGGGAAAAAAATGATTCTTTCTAAACGTAAACTATCGAAGGCAATTCCCAGCAGCTGCTCACTTTTTAACAAACTTTCTTTCTTACAATTGCCACTATATGACTCGACCAAGAATTAGAACTAATTACGGGTCTCATTTGTACAAATAAAGACGAAAAAAGAGCAATTCACTAACTTTGATTTTTATAATTTGAAAATTTCTTTCGTATCCAGAGAATGAGAACAGAAAATATCAGAAAAAAATCGATACAATAAGAAAAATATACCAGAGTCTTGTGTTGATAAGTCGAGAAAACTCATAGGTTTACTCAAAATGAGTTTTAATTTTTTCGCACTATCTTATGTTGTTCTCAAAACTAGTTAAGTGTTGGAAATCTTTAGAGGAAAAATGAAGAAATCTATGGTGATATTAAGGAATACTTCGCAGCCCACAACCAGATATTTCAAGCTTATCGTTTGTCTTAACATGGATTTTCATGATATTCTCAACTGGAAAACGACAAAAGAAAGCATAATTGTTTTTATTTTTGTATCATTTTACCGGAATTAGTTTTCCTTTTTTTGATAAACTGTAATACGAAGAAATTAGAATAAGATTAACTAGTTTTGTAGGGAGAGTTCTTCGGACTAACTGGGTAGTTCTTAATGTTGGTTTTTCATTAATGAATTTAAGGAATATTGTTTACCATAGAGAGAGAATGAGTAGTTGGTGTCATCTCTCTCTCAAAGTAAAAACAAAATTGCCGTATTTTCAAGATATAGCCTGGTAGATGTTTAACAGGACAGATATTTAACTGAAAAGGCGTAGAAGGACGAAAAGATGTAGAGATAAATATATAGAAACAAAATAAGAAAGTCTACACTATCGTATGTCTGTAAGAACTGGTTTATGAATATTGATAAATTCATTTGTCTTTATCGGGGTCTTTTATTTCACTCTAATTTATTTCAAAAGTTTCAAAGTTGAAAATATAGAAGAAATAAAGGTATATATAGACGAAGGGAAGTACGCACAACCACAGTTAAACAAGCGATATTAGAATTTTGATTTATTCATCCAATACCGAGCATTTTGATGGCTTACGGCATGGATCAATGTTTCCACTAAGCTTACGTTTGCAAAATATACTAGTAGAATAAATTTGAAAAAATTATGCAGCAAAAGATTTTAACCCAAGATTTTTAACAGCAAAATTAAGCGATTTATATTAAATTTTCGTCTCGACAAAAAAACTTTAATCTTTACTAAGGATTTCAGTAGATTTTATTCTAATCTAATATCTATTAATAGAATTAAATGCTTTATTTTTTTAAGATGAAAAATAGCCGATCGAAGTCATTAAATTGAAACAGAGTCAAATTAGTATTTAGAAATTTTAAACACTCATATCCCAGATTTTAGATTTATTTTTGGTTTTTATGCGTAGAAAGGAAGTTACAGCTGAGCTAACGAATAGATAATTAATACTTTTGGTTTTTCCATGAGCCAGAAGGCTTACTCGAACAATGTATCTTTTAGTAATAGCAAGTACAGCTGACGATGAGATCCATGCTCCGACGAAAACTAAAATATTCACATGTTTTCTTTGTTTACTCGGTTGAAATGACTTAATTCAACACATTTTTAGCCGCTTTTTTTAAGGGAAAATGCCAAGCTCTTTAGAGAGTAAATAGGAGAATTAGTTTTAAAACAGAGCTAGTTCTTTTCGGATCGTGCGACAATCGTGAAAGCGGGTCGTATGATCTCTATCAAAACGTTTAGTAATATCTTCGTACATATCGGACGATATTTCAAAGTCTGCTCTCTTAAGGTAGTTTTAAATAGGTGATAAAAAAAGGCTTTAGATTAAACAAAACCCTCTACCGAACAAAGAACAAAAAGTGATAATCTCTCTAAATTTTCTATGCCACTTTAATGAAAAATAGCCGCTGTTTTCATGAAATTAAAGAACCCCCGAGTAGTGATATCTCTGATGTAGAGATCTGAAAGATATATCCCTCTTACTTCAACATAAATGTCATCTTAAAATGCAATCGTTGATCGTTCAGTCTGACTCAAGCTTGAAAGCTAAACAAACTTGCAGCGGACAAAACGCGGAAACAGTTCACATTTATCACCCCAAACTCTCTTCAATATCAAGCAATTTCCGAGATACAAATTACACTGAAAATTCTAAATGACCTTACGCATACTAAATCTATACCTCGCTATTCTATAAACGTTAGTAATGAGTCTAATTCTTAAGAAAATTGTAAAAATAGTCCTGGCTTATTTCGATAATATCTATCGCAAATGGTCCAAAGAAGGTTTTTTTTTAATGTTTTTTTTTCATGGCCTTTAGTCGACAAAAGATGTGCTCAATAAAAAGTATGGGTTCTTGGAATTAATTTTTTAAACTCGTTATTCATTGTATTCATTTAACTTTCGAAAAGAAAAGCTTTTTTAAAATTTTCTGACTTCAAAAAGAAATTTTCGCTTCCTAACTTTTCTGACTTGGTTTAAAGAAAACGTTTATTTTCTAAATGATAGCAATAATACTTGAATCTCAACTTTTCCTCCTTATTATTTTCTTCTCTGATCCTTTGGAGAAAAATAATTTAAAAAACAACCTATATTCAAATCAATTTTACGATTTTTTCACGGTAATAAATTGGATTTTAAGAGTATAGTAAAGACGATAAGATCGCTCCTTTCTTCCTCCTAGAGTAGTTTGTTTTGAGTCGCATTCATTTACAATCGCAATTACACGATGGTTTACAGTATTCTAAGCGATTTTTAATGTACCAAATAGGATATATACGAAGAGGACACACGACAAACTTTTCCTGTTGAATTCTATCGCTTTAGACGAGTGATTTATAAGCTTTTAAGATGAAGTGAATAATATGTGACATAACATGTCTACTGCAGAGATGGATTACTGTCTAACAGGGATTTGTGATTTCCATGCACAAACTTTGACATCTTTTCAAAAATATACTATATAACTTCCTTTTTTCCTGTAATTATTTTCTCTTTACTAATACGTGTACTATTTTTATGATAGACAAACATAGAAATCTTATGGCTAACTGTCTTATTTTACGTGTTTTTTTAAACTTAAATGCGGAAGTCGTGAGCCAGTTCTATATCTTCCTTTTAAAATCAGTAAGGATTATCTTTGATCGAAAATCGCTATGAAAACAGCCCAAAAAAGAATAAAGAAACACCCCAAACTGACAAATTAAATCTAGAATGTTTTTTTATCATTGTGTTTCGTGTTAAGCAAGCTGTTGAATGTTATCTGTTAAAAAAAACTCTGCCTTGTTCTCAGCTGAAAAAAGAGATCGTATTTCTCGCCTTTAAAGCTGTTCCAAAACAAGAAACAATAGCACAACTGACTTAATATTCGACTTGAAGTATAATACAATTACCTGCTGGGAAGCGAACAGAGAATTAAATTAGAAATTCTAAGTTAAGAATAACATTTATTTTATACTCAAATAAAACTGATCTTTTTAATAGTATTTTTTTTCTTCACAAAATCACTTCCATAGGAAAATCCTTTCGATTTCTAACAAAAAAATAATCGAATAATCAAAACCTTCCTGAGCCCTACCTCCACAAGCAGTTTTTGCCCTACCTTTTCATACTAGCTACCCTTAGTACTGATAGACCTCTTAAACTTGTTTTGCCTATTTCAGACCACGTGTCTTTCCCTTGAGTATCATTTCTTTGTTTGGATGCAAATGAAACAAAGAATGCTATTCTAAAAGGAATGACACGTGGTCTAAGCTGAAACTGAGAAGATCTATTGCGTGATACATTTTGTGGAAGTAAGTCTTACATCGGTAAACCTAATGGATCCTTAATAGCTTTTGTTGAAATTAAAAATACTAATTGAAAATAAGGAGTTGAAGACCTGGGAGGTTTGAATGGAATCAACGTACTGATTCTATTTTAGTTCAAATATGATTTATTCGGTAGTAAGATTACAAGGAACTCTTCCATTCATCCCCTTATCCATCCATCCATCCATCCATCCACTTATCCATCCATCCATCCATCCATCCATCCATCCATCCATCCATCCATCCATCCATCCATCCATCCATCCATCCATCCATCCATCCATCCATCCATCCATCCATCCATTCGTTTCTTTATCCATCCATCCATTCGTTTCTTTATCCATTCATTCCATCATTCTATCATTCCTCCGTTCGTTAATCCATGCATTCATGCATTTATTCTTCCATGTGCTTCCGTTGTTTCAATTTTTCCATTCCTTCCTTCCTTCCTTCCTTCTTTCCTCCTTCCTTCCTTTTTCCTTTCATTCATTCATTCATCCTTCCTTCCATTCATTCATTCTTCCATCCGTCCTCCCTCTCTCCCCACCTTTCTATCTTTCTCTCATTCTACCCATTTTTTAATTCTATTCTTTCTTTTCTTCTATTCCAATCAAGCTTTCGTTTATTTCAAATACTTCCCCCAAGTATCGACAGCTGCCATCGATATTTTCATTACGACAAAGAAAAACTCATTAAGACCAACATCCTCATACAAACTATTCATTAGTATGTGTTTTTAATCAAATTTATTTTGAGTTATCATTGTAAACAGACAACTGATTGAATTTATTGGATATTCATAGGGAAATCCTGACATTTCTACGATACTGAGTTTTTCGCTATTTTGATTTAGTTGTACTTCGACATCCCGATAGATAAACATCTTAAACCAAACCACATCCGAAAATCATTGCAATGGAATTATTTATCGCTACCAAACAAAGCAGATTTCTTTTAAATATTTTCCAGGCATGTGATTGGATAGTGCGAGTAGTCGTGTTTTGATTGGTTGAGACCGGAAGCCAGTTGAATGTCAAGTCATAAAAAAACTACAGTTGGCTAGTGGTCTGATCAAGATGTCTTTACAAGATAACTGCATGAAACTCTTGTTTTCAAAATCAATATGTTTCGGAGTAAGACAGACCAAGTTTCACTCACGTGACAACTTATCTTGATTTGAAATATTTTTTCGCAGCTTAGACGATTTATGTCCCATTTAAACAGTATACACCGAATGAAACAGCTCAAATAGGTCTTTCTTGAGTTATCCTTTTATTCCCTAGGGCTTAGTTTATCTATGTATCCCATCATATTACATGCATTATACACTGACGCTGGAGTCCTTCCCTTCCCTTTCTTTTCCTTTCTTTTCCTTTCGTTTCGTTTACGTTGCTTTGCCTTCGTTTCCTTTGCTTTCGTTTCGTTTCTTTTCGTTTCCTTTTTTTTTTGCTTTCCTTTGCTTTGCTTTGCTTTCCTCTCCTTCCCTTTGCTTTCCTTTCGTTTCCTTTCTTTTCTTTTCTTTTCTTTTCTTTTCTTTTCTTTTCTTTTCTTTTCTTTTCTTTTCTTTTCTTTTCTTTTCTTTTCTTTTCTTTTCTTTTCTTTTCTTTTCTTTTCTTTTCTTTTCTTTTCTTTCCTTTCTTTTGCTTTGCTTTGCTTTCCTTTGCTTTGCTTTGCTTTCCTTTCCTTTTCCTCCACTATCTTTCCTCCCCTTCCTTTCGCTTTCGGTTCTTTAATTCTGTCTCCTTCCCCCGTTTGATATCTCTTACATCATATAGCTAATCATACCTAATAACTATAATCTCAGAGAGAACGCCCGTTAATAGCAGCTGCTCTCTAATCACGGATATCTAAAACAGCACACGAATGATATTGGCCTAGTAATAGTTTCCAGAAGAATCCTTGACCGGTCATCGTATCGATATCAATGAATCTTATGCTTCCTACATCCTGCATGTTCTCGGTCATTCGCCCTGGGTACTATAATTATGCTTAGTGCTAATTATAATCACCCGAGGGGATATACGAGTTGAGTGGATGTTGAGCAAAGCATAACAGTTTCATGAATATTTTCTTTCTTTTTGTACTTAAAGTGGCACCCGCCATCCCCTCAAAAATGGAATGAGGTGGGAGTGGGTGGACGGAGAAGGGGGGATGGGGTAAGAAAGGGGATCTATTTTTGGGTTTAAAAAAATGATAACAACTACTGCCAATAAAGTGTTCATATCTGATGGCAGAGAAACTATTACTTCACACTGGGGGCAATGACAGCGGGTCGAAAGAAGGTGTTGATTTTTGCGCAATGCAAGAATGAATTTAAACTCGAGGAACTCGCCCCTAGACAACAAACCCTCGCAATACAGAAAACAATAAACCCACTCAAATATAACATGTGGAAGCAGGTTCGCGTATTGAGCGAGCAGAGCGGTGAGATCAGAGGTGTCACATTAGCAGAATCAGCACACCACTTGCCCTTGTACTCATAATACTTATTCAATGTGCTTTTAACAATGCCCCAGGGGTAGTTTGGTATAAGAGTATTGAAGTGGCTCCACTTTGAATCACATGCAAGGTAGAGTAATGATCGAATGCCATAAAATATAACATTCTAATTCACGGAGTTTTAAAAATCACAGCGACTCAGGACTACCTTAACGAGCGTGCCGTTCGAATATAATTTTATTACAAAACCAGCCACCAGTTAACATCTTCATTGGTAGTAGCTGACTTCATGCCGAGAATTATTAGAATTAACAATTCTGCCAATGCACCATCTATGGTCGTGTTTTTTTATTTTTATTACAAAACCAGCCACCATTTAACATCTTTATTGGTAGTAGCTGACTTCATGCCGAGAATTATTAGAATTAACATGTGAGGATCGTTTTATGATGCATGCGTGTGCTTGTGTATCGCCTCGGGCGACGGAGACTTTCTGGTCCCACTTCTGCCAATGCACCATCTATGGTCGTGTTTTTTTTGTAGACATGCAAGTATGCTATTATTTAAGCGAATTCAAAATCTAGATCTTTAGGGATTTTAAACTTAATATATAACAATTATCATCATCGTTATCCTCATATCCGTGTTCATCCTCTTGATAATCATCATTATCATCACTACCACTACCACCATCATTATCGTCGTACATGATTAGAAAAAATGACAAATACATGGTTCATGGTTAGAAAAAATGACAAAAAAAGATAGAAAGAAATGAAAGAAAAGAAAAGAAAGAAATAAGAAAGAAAGAGGAAAGGAATAGAAAACAACTTAGGAAATAGTTGTTTATTCTATACTAGCTGCCCACGCTTTTTAAACCTTTGTCATCGCTTATATCAGAAATTATTTAACAAATTAAACCGTCTTATCTCATTGTATTGATTCAATAAACAAATCAAAAAATAAGTCTTACAAATGGCAAAAGAATGTTTTGTTTTATCCGTTATCGACGACCAAGACACGTCGTGTGTGTTTTCATTGCTATGTTATTCCTATCAAAAATAAAGGTTTTTCGATATCTTCATTTATTCTATTTGTTAATGTTTGTTTAACTTTATTTTAGTTTAATTTAAAATTTTCCTTTGTGCAGAGCTTTAAGGGTTTAAAACACTATCAATATTCGACTCTTAATACCGTTATTTTCCGTAAGTTAGCTGGATTGAATATTCTGCTCGTTTGTAAAAAACAGAATTTCATTTACACCTCCTAATGTTAAGATACATTATCGAGAAACACTTTTATTTTTGTTCTAATATCTTTTTTATCGATATTCTTCTTTCTTTGTTTCTGGAAATAATTTTGGAAATAACATTCATAATTTTTGTTTATCCAAATTTTCTTTAATCTAGAAAATTATGCTCGTTAATTGAATTGGATTTGTTTACTTTATGAAAACAAAAAAGAAAAAAGAAATATAGAAAAACGGTTTCTTCATCCGTTTCTGGGCTTCAAAATTTTTACTCTTAGCAACTTTTTATTTTTTGAAATTATCAATTGAACATATACTTTTATGTGCGATTATAAGCTACTTTTAAAAGTTTTTTATTCAAAGCATGAAGAACAAATCTCAGTCAACAACATCATCATCCCCTAATATATAAATATTCCAAAGGATTCTTACATAAATATTGACATATGCCTTAATAAATTTTTCTTTTTTGGTCCAAAATTATGAACTGTCCTTATGTCTATTTTGCTTTAGCTAGCTGTGAACCGTCACTCGTACTGTTTGATTCCCTACCTGTTTAAACATTAGTAATAAGATTGTTATTTCGATGTTAATTGCTTTTCCAAGGTGGGTCTTTCGTTCGTGGATGTATTTACATATAATAAACGTGGTCAAAAACGTTAGAAAGTAATTAGTATCTTAAAAGGAGTTTTAATTTGCTGGTTATAATGATTAAATTGAAATAAAACTTAGTTAGTCCTTCAAGTTTTTGAACCATAAAAGGTTTTTGTCGTGTGTGTTAGACATATGTGAAAATGCATGAGTACTTTTTTTGGGGTCTCACATCACTATTGTGGAGTTGCCATCATTAGAAATAATTACAACTTCGTTCTTTATACCAGTTTTTTTAAATGGATATTTCAGATAGGGTAATTCTCAACTCGTCAAACTATGGGAATTCCATTTTTCTTCCAAGTTTATCTAGTTCAAATTTATCGTTACCCCGAAACAACCTCTATTTATAGATGAATAACGATATGATTTGACGACAAACGCGATATATTTAACATGGCAAAATAAGGTCATGTGACCATTTCTTTTCTATATGCTTTTGATATCCTATACCTTGGAGTAAATCTTTACAGTATTTCAGAAATTATCCTAAAATAATTGATTTTCTTCACAGTATCGAAGAGAAAAGAAAGTCCTTCGCGCTTGGCGCTCGAGAAGAAGCAACGTCAATTGACTGATACACTGCGATGGTGAGTTTGAATCTCAAACGATTAACACATTTTTTAAAGCTTTCAAATTCATAAAGTTGGATTGCTGTGTGATGATCTTGGCAAACTAGGCAGTTCTAAGATTTGGAGACTCACTAAAATTCGCCAATTTGTCCAAAGTTCATGATCCGGCAAAGAAAGACTGGTAACTACCTCGAGATGTAAAGGATTGTGGGATTGAATTTGGGGACGAGATTAAAAAGCTCCGCCATCTTTTGTAGCCTGTGGTCAGTCCCACAACTATGCACCACAAGATCGTTACCAGTTTTTCTTTGCACTTCGAAGAGACCAACGTTCAGGCTTGCATTGTATCAAAATGAACCATTCATAATGCGCGAACTAATTATCCAATCATAGTGTTTCGAGTGTGAATGTCAAGCGAAACCCGCTGAACACTACTAGCCAAGAGACTGCAGGATCCACTGGATTTTGTTAATCTGTAACTGAAAGCATTTTCATTTCTATTTTATGTAGGTTGGGTGAGAATTACGAGTTAAAAGAAGGCATGTGTTTGCCTCGCTGTGTCATGTACACTCACTATCTGGACTTCTGTAAGAAAGGCAAACTATTTCCATCTGGTCCTGCAACATTTGGAAAGGTATGATGATAATGTTGGTTTGCGTATGATGATGGAATATGAAATGTATATGTGATCGTACCATACTGAATGGACTCAGAAAAAATTCTGAGCCCCAGATGGGAATCGAACCCACGACCCTCCGTATGCTAGTCGGACGCTCTACCACTGAGCTGCTGGAGACTCTAATGGCGAGTAGGTCGTCAATGTGGGTTTAATTGTGACAAACGTACTGTATAAGCTACAGTCACAGAAATGTCTAAGGAAAATACATGATGATAATGTTGGTTTGCGTATGATGATGGAATATGAAATGTATATGTGATCGTACCATACTGAATGGACTCAGAAAAAATTCTGAGCCCCAGATGGGAATCGAACCCACGACCCTCCGTATGCTAGTCGGACGCTCTACCACTGAGCTGCTGGAGACTCTAATGGCGAGTAGGTCGTCAATGTGGGTTTAATTGTGACAAACGTACTGTATAAGCTACAGTCACAGAAATGTCTAAGGAAAATACATGATGATAATGTTGGTTTGCGTATGATGATGGAATATGAAATGTATATGTGATCGTACCATACTGAATGGACTCAGAAAAAATTCTGAAGGTATGCCTTCATGCACTAGCTATATATTGGTCGTAATGTTGTAGCTTTCATAAACCTCTAGATCTTTAGCTTGGGGTTAATGTTTCCCCATGTCTTGGTCATTCTCTTGAGAACAAGATTCTTTGTTTGAGTTGTATCCATATTCATGTTTCTTCTCTGGTGCAACCGTTAAACAAAGAAGTGATACTAAATGGAATGACTCATAGCCTGAAACGAGAAAGTATTACGCCCAAGCAAACTTATCAAATTACTCAAGGTCTATTTCACGAGAGCTCGGCTGTTACGGAATTTTATTTATTTTTTGTTTTGAAAATTATTTTCTGCACTGCGCATGCTCAAATAGGTAATGGGAGGTGACCGATTCTGCTAAAGCGATCAGCCAATCAGAATCGAGGATACATTTGTATGGAGTAACTACAATAAGCTTTATTATCAACGATTAACGTTGCTTTTTTAATTGCCTTGATTTTAGGTTATTCGGCAAAAGTTTCCCAGGTTAACGACACGACGACTGGGCACACGAGGACAATCGAAGTAAGTTCGACATACGAATGCTCTACGACATTATTTTGATTGTCTTCCTAACTATTTCTCTTAACTTGGTGTTGTTTTTAGGTACCATTATTACGGCATTAGAGTCAAAGAGACCTCCCAGTACTTCCATGCTGGCTATTCCAAACAAGGACTCACCAGGTGAGCTTTAAATTATGATTGGAAGATAGAAGATGCAATTTGATTGGCTAAGAATAAACAGAATACTTCAAATTAAGAATGTAAAATAGTTGTTGAATAGATAAAATGTACATAGTGCATGTAATGAAATAATTTCTTCAGTTATCTTTTGTCATTATACCTTGTAACACATACTTCTAGTTTATACTAGTAGAAATACTTTATCAACAGATCTGAACTCTAGTCGTTGTTGTTGTTGTTGTTGTTGATTCGTTGTTGTTGTTATATCGTCTAGACCCTGCTGTAGCCGGTGCCCATCAATTCAATTAGCCATTCCGAGATTGAAAAAAAAGCTTCGGGGTCATGTTGGCGTATCAGTGCATTGTGGGACTGTTTTAGGGGATCCCCTGAAACACTCCCACAATGCACTGCAAAGCCAACTCGACCCAGTTTTTTCCTCATCCTCGGAATGGCTAATAGCACAGGGCTGGTGATTGCATCACACTGATTCGTGTTGTCTATTGTCATCCATTAACGTATTCCCTATTTTCTATTTCTATTTAGGTTTTCGACGATGAAAGCTAAAGGAGGAGAGGTACGAATTCGAAACTTATTAATTTTGCTTTAGCTTGGTCATTATTGTATGCTGCTCGCCCATCCCTTTAGCTTCTTTCTCCCAAACACCTCGAGCTCATTATCCTGCCTTCATTTTAGTAGGACCCTCTCTCCCCCCTTGATAAAACCACAAGTTTTCATACCCTTGATCTCTTTAAAATATTACCTAGAAATATGTGGCCAGTGTTTACTGAGTTACTGAATTCAGCCGTTTGACTATTTCTCCAGGGTTCAATGAAGAAGTTTGCACTGAATTCTAAAGCCCGGACGCTTCTTCCTGACTTCCCGAACGCTAAGCGTTTGAACCTTCCTAAAGGAGTCTCACAGCAAAAGGTACGTATAATATACTAGAGCTCGCCCCGTTCTGATAGCGAAAACCAAGCTCTGGTAGCAAGCTTGGTGCATTTTGTTCTAGCACCAGTACCGACATCTATTTGCTGAATTGTTCATCTTGGTATTGTTATGGTATTGTTTGTACAATGATTAATAAGGTTCACCAATTATTGTTCAGGTGGAGACGTTCATCATGATGTACAGGACTCATTGCCAAAGACTTCTGGACACCGTGATCAGTGCTAACTTTGATGGGGTAACTAAATGTTATCATAGCATTATAAAGAAAATATGTGAAAACACTTGATAACATGTGTTAATGACAACGAAAATTATCAACAACAACAACAACATTAACAACAAAACAAAACAAAACAACAATAATAACTGCAGCAGCTGCAACATCAACAATTGCTCCAAGCCGACCTCTCTGAACGAAAATGGAAGTCGCGCAGTCGTCCAGCGCGTGTGACCCTGGTTGGGTTGCCTGTGTTTTATTCAGCGCGCGTAAACTGTAATACGGAGATGAAGGACTTTAAGAAAATCTGCAGCAATAACTGAGAAAAGCACTAACAACATACAAAACGTACTACGTTGGACAATGCTCTTTTACTGTACGTCTATTGTGGTTGTAGCTTCCCTCGAGTATGTTGTTACGACTTATCTAACGTGTTTTTATGTCTTCTGTTTTAGATTCATAACTTTATTCTTCACTTCTGGCAAGGAATGCCAAGTCACATGATCTCAGTGTTACAGAGCCCTATTGTAGTGGACGTCATTGCTATCTGTGACTCTATACTATATAAGGTAATTTTGTATGCATAACATATGAAGAATTAATATTAGATTAATAAAATTAACAATTGTTTTTCTTGTATGTTGTCTTAGGTGTTGATAGATGTCCTTATACCATCCAGCATACAGGATCTACCAGACAGGTTGGTCAATTGATAATTATCATTTATTCAAGATATTTCCCCGTTTCTGATTGGCCCACAGAATTGGCTGATCAAATTTGGAAAGAAACGTCATTCGTCCAATATTATTTTAAATTATTGGACGATTGACGTTATCATAGCTGCCAAACAAAGATGGCTTCCCAACAGGGAAGGGTTGTAAACTTATCTGAAATGCTTTCTTAAATGACTGAATTGAGTTTACTTTGAAAATATTTTGAATAAATAATAAAACAATTATTGAATTCAGCTATCGTATGATATGAAAAATTATGCATCAGCCTACGGCTTCGGCAGATAACACTCTCCTCGTTATAAATATTTTTTCATATCCTACTCAGCCTCATCCAATAATTGCTAATAATACTTTGAATATCGAAGTTGGCGACCTTCCCCTCCCTTTCCCACGCGCACAACTACAACAAAATATGCATTCTTCTTACATTACGTCTTTACTATCGTGATATGCAGTATAAATTATTTCTTTTTTCTAATCGTTGTACGTTGTGAACATTGATATTAATAATTTCACTCTTTGTTTATTTACACCTTTCAGTCTGAGAGAAGAGATTCGAGAATTTGCTTCAAACCTCCAAGTTTGGTTGAAAGATTCGCTGCGTGAAGTACCAAACACTGTACAAGACGTCAAACTACAGGGTATGTATGCTATAATATGCACGACGCGTTTACACGGATCCGGTTTCATTTTAAAAATGATTTCATAAGAATGAAACTGGGTCGAAATACAGTCATACACCAGAACGGTATGACGTATTAGTCACTTTTTCAGGCCACCGTTTTTCAAAGTGGGTCCGGATCGTTTTGAGAATCGATTGACGTTCGACAGCGTTTTCAAAACATCACGGTTTCATTTGATATTCAATGGATGTCATGTAAACGCAAGTGCGTAACCAAGTAGAAAATAACACGGTTTCAAATGTACGGTCTGAAAAGCCAAAATAGATTTATCTTGCGTTTCCTAGTAACGGCAAACTACAAGGTAATCATACTTGACATTGATCATCTCTTGATGATACAGACATGTGACTGTACTGTCTGGGAAGCCGAAATAGATTGATCTCGTGTTTCCTAGCAACATGTAGTAAGTGTTTGTACTAAATACTGATGTTATTTTAGGTAACGTCATTGTTGCTTAGCAACACATCAAATCTTGCCATGAATCTGTAAACAAACAAACTCCTTTGTAATTTTACACTCAAGGACATTATAGGTTGCGATATAATCCCTTTATCAGTCATTTAACATTCTCTTTTTTCCTTTTCCACATTTTTCTTTTCTATTTCAGTGGCCCAGAAGTTTGGTCGAGCTTTGACGCGTCAAGTTTCATTCGTTCACTTGGCCCAGACAGCCCGGTCAGTTTTGCTCAGTTATGACTCAGTGTCCCGGATGATCAGTGATCTGCGCAAGATTGACTTCAGTCTCATTACAAGTCAAACCATGTTTCTGCTTGGAAATGAAGAAATACCAACTCTAACAAAAACATGTGAGTAATTATAGACACTGGATTATTTTTGATTATTTTCTAAAAAAGTATGTTTCGTGTGGAAGGCTGCTGAGCTCACGAGTAAAAGCAGTACTTGAAGCGTGACACATTGACCGTCACGTGACACATAACATGCCATGTAACACATTACACCCCACCTGTTGTTGGTTCATCGAGAATGGAGTGTAGTATTCAGTATATACCCCTTGCACGTGACATCAAAGCAGTTCAATTTGGAGGACAAATTACAAGAATTTCAATTTCCTGAAAATTGAAAATCTGTTGCTTTATCCTCCAAATTGAGCTGCATTCCAAAGTGCTTCAAGGGGTCTATTGACAAAACAACCATTTCTGAGAGGCTTGCTGGCAAAGTCATCTAGCATATTTGTGCTGAAAACACCAGTTTCATTCACTCATGTGAGAATCATACTGAATATGCAATATTTTGTTGATATTATACTGTAGTCGTTCAAGAATTCGAAGGTCTTCTGAGCAAGCAAGCGCCTCTCGAAGCCTATACTGAATGGCTTGATAGTGTAGTGGATCGATGTGTTCTAAAAGTAAGTGTGGCGTTAAGGAGGAATCACATTAAAATACCCCAGGGGGAGGGGTATACGTCCCCTTCTCCTCCACAAACTCCTTAGTGCAAACCAAGACATACTGCCATAGATAAAAATAATAGCTTACGGTGATAAAATCCAGACTTATAGACCTCTTGCACGAGACGTCAAAGCAGCTCAATTGGGAGAACAAAAACAAAAGAATTTCAATCTCCTGCAAGAATTAGAACCTATCGTTTTGTCCTCCAAATTGAGTTGCATTTCAAAGTGCTGCGAGGAGTCTATAGGCCAATTTGAAAGGTCAACTCCTATGAAATATCTAAATCTACATTACTTGAAATCAGACTGCTTTTTTGAGATCTGGAACATGGTGCACTATTTTGTTGATCTTGCCTTATATGGTGTTGTTTGTACCTAATCTATACCACAATGCATCCTGTTTATCGAACTTAGAAAAGGCCTATGAACAAAAGGGCAAAATAAAAGTTCCGCGCCAAACCGCACATGTGTGAGATCATAACTACATTACAACGCTTGCGCATATGTATGTATACCGCTGACAAATATAATACGTGTTGTAGGAACTTAGCGATGACAGTGATGACGAGTTATTTGAAAGGCGAGCGACGAAATTCCTTGGAACCTGGTCTTTTATTACTTCAAAAATCTTAGAAGATCTTACCCTCAGAAGCGCTCCGAGTTTTGGTAAGTTGGCTAACACAATCTCAAGAATTTCATTCTGTTTACGTGTGCAGAATTTTTAAGATAACCGAGTTAAAAAACTTCAACTGTCATTTTCAGGCTTCGATACATAAACTTAGTCCAGATTGATCTCAGCTGTGAAGGGGTTTCAATCCACCTATTGAAATTGGGAGGAAGAATGATAACAGAAACTTCCCACTTAGGAATGCGATCTAAAGAGGAGATCCAATCCTCTTTCATCTCACATTATTAAATACAGTTCCTCATTGTGTTCTAATTATAGTTTTAAAAAAATGCGAAAGAAATTTTGGCCTTTTGATTGCTAAAAGTTGAAGCAGATGACCGCAGCATTCACCACTCTCCATACATCGGTTTACCGGTGAAGCACAAAACATTAATTAGTTAAGGTTGCAAGGTTCAAATTTGAATAATCCTTTAAAACTACCTTGAAGCCTCGACTGAATGTTTTGTGTTTGATTGGCGAACCGATGTATAGAAAGTGGTGAATTCGTTAACTTGCGATCGACAGCGCACTTACTCTACACAGATCATGACCAATCCAAATTACTTCTTTGTATTTAATTTCATGATATATTTCTTTTCTATTCCAGGTGTATTTCACTTGATCCATGCGACATTCCAGGAATACGTACTACTTATCATCGAGAATCAAAGAATGCTGGAAGTTGACAAGAAGCTGCAAAAAGCCCTTCAAAGTCATCTAAAAGAAGGTACGGTTTGTATCTTGTTGCATTGTATCTCAGTAAGAAATACTAAACACTGGAGGTCTAGAGATTTTGATAGTTTTGAGTCGCATACCACGGAATATTCCACAAGGCAAGCACTTGTGTTTTCTGTATGAAACCGTCATAGCCTTCAGGCGAGTGTGCATACCAGGAAATACAAGTAGCTGGTGGGATGGTCCATAATGTGCCACGAGAAAGCAAGATGATGTGGATATGTCATACCTGAGAAAATTGAAGCGCTTGACGAAGAAGAATAGCGGAATAGTGACGAATAGACAATGCTTTGATTGGCTGTAGTTTTTTGTATATATACTGCGATATAACACGAAGGGTGTTGGTAGGGGACAATGTGCAGGTGCTGTAATAGACCCCTTGCAGCAGGTCGAAATGCAGCTCAGTTTCAGAAGACAAAATAATACTAGGTTCTCAAGGTGCGGATTCAGGATTTTGTTCAACCCTCAGAATCAAAGAAAGAAAACATTATTTCATATAGGTATCTTCAAAATAGGGGACAAAGTTTCTCCGAGGCCGGTTCGCACCCCCTGCACCCCTCCTCTGGATCCGCCCCTGTTTAGTCAATTCTCAGGAAATTCATTTTATTTTTGTTTTCCCCCCTCCAAATTGAGCTGCTTTGACCTTAGGTCCAAGTGATCTATATGGACAACAAAAAAGCGTAGCAGTGTCGGGTTGCAACTTGCAAAACTAATCTTGTTCGTCTTAACACCCCGTGCTCAATAAAGTTTTATTACACAGCATTAAAGCCATCTGTACTCTTCAACAAATCAACGTACTGCGCACGCGCGCTTTATAGAAGATATATTAATATGAATGTAACTCCATCAAAGCCGGAAACTACTTATTTTGTAAAGCATTGAATTGTAAAAACACTACACCCAAAGTAAAACGGTCTTTAATACTTTATCTTGTGTTTTTTTTTTTAAAGATTGTCTTAATGACAGTATCGAACAATGGGTAGACGTCAAGCAGGCAGAGTATGAAGTGCGCGTCGAGAGCGTGGAGACGAAAAATGCTGGACAGTGTGATGAGAGTGAAACCCCTGACAAAATACCACACAACAACAACAATAACAATAACATTACCAGCATGAGCAGCATTAGCAGCAACAAACCATGTACCAAGAAAACAAAAAATAATTCAAGGAACAAAGAATTGGAATCAAGCAGATCGCAAGTCAAGACAACTCCACGATCAATCGTTATGGGTATTCCGCAAGCTCCGACGTCCTCACCAGCTATCATTCCACGCCCAATATCCATCATTCCTTCTTCAATAACATCAATGTCATCAATTACTGGAGGAAGCATTGCAAAGCAATCCTACTCACAAATTCAATTGCAATCTTCGGTTGCCAACAACACTGTGACAGACAGACAAGGAAGGAACTTGCAACAGTATTTATACAATGACGAAATGGCCCGGAATGCTACACTAGGGAATGAAATGTCCGCGAGTTTCCATGGACAGGACTTGGTTAACCCATATGACAAGAGTATGTTTAATTCGAATCTTGCCATTGGTACTCCTGAGTTCTTGAGTAATCCTTGGTTTCAACCAGAGAACCAATCCCTCACAATTCTTAATAACGTCGGGTATGCTGACCCTAATATTTCTTCAGCTGAAAACTTAGAAATGAGCTATCACAGAAGTGGGGATTTTGGGTTTGGTTATGCGAATGAGTTGGGTATCTCCGCCACTGGGATCCATCCAGCTGAGCACCAGAGTCCTATCAACCACAGGTCTGAAATGTCCTACAGTGAGCAAGGAAAAGAGATGGACTTCTCGAATTATCAGAACGTGCTGTCTCGGTACAATAGTATGTACTATGAGAGCATGAGGAATTCTGGGCAGTCTATTAATTCTGATGTGATCAATTACAGTGGACTTTTACCGACGCCTGCTAATTCTATGGATATCGAGGGATTACTGGCTCATGAAGCACAGATGAACAGGTTAGGAGTGGGAGCAGTTTGATTAACGAGTAATGACTAATGGAAGTCACGTGACTAATCATCATCACGCGACTTATAAACATAATGTGTCATGTGCTAGGCGTCATGTGACGAAGAGAAACAAATGACTGATAGACGTTATGAGGTTGTGAATTATCACGTGATCTGCAGGTGTCACGTGATTACAAGTCATGTGACCTATGGGTGTTACGTGACTGACAGTTGTAAGGTGATCTGCCACTGAAAAGTGTCAAGTGATTGACAGGTGCTTCGTTGACCTGCGTCACGTAATCAACAGTTACTATATGAGAATTGTCGGTGTCACGTAACTGGTATGTGATGTAATAGCCACTTCGGATCAAGATAACAACTGAAGAAAGGAAAGAGTCAAGATAAGGCCTGGACAATAAATTCATCAGTTAAAGACCCATTTCACGTGACGTCGAAGCAGCTCAATTTTGAAGACAAAACACAAGAATTTCAATCAATCCTAAGAAATGGAACCTATTGTTTTGTCCTCCAAATTGAGCTGCATTCTGACGTGCTGCAAGGGGTCTTTACTCATGAACTTAAATTAAGAATACATTTTAAAAATTTGTCAGTTTAAGAACTGTAAAAAAAACTAGGACATTCATATCTGTTCTGAGGACGAGCAAGTGAAGTTTCTTAGAAACGTTGTTTACAAAGAGACAGAAAAAAATACAGAGTGAAATTCTCAAGAAGAAAAAACACTTCTAATCGTACCCATCGGTATAAGAAAAGTTTCAGAACTGGTCAACGATAATGAGAATGAATCGATATTCGTTAGTTTTGAATGACTGTCACCAAATGCGTGACAACTCAGCGTGACAAACATCACTTGATTAACTGAATTATAAGCGCAGAAATGGCGCGGGATGAAACAAACCAAGATAATATTTAATAATAATAGAATTTATTAGTGCGGTATTGCGCTCAAAACATGACAAACCTCACACGTTTTCTTAATATCTGAATGTAAATATCGTCGATCATCATTTGGAAATACGTACAACCATATTTTTCCATCTTTATTTTTCTTGCCTAGTGGCCCACACAAGGTATCACAACGAAGCCTAGGCTTAAGGCAGATAAACATAATGCACGCGCATAATCTATCAAAGGATCTTTTTATACTTATACTTATTCATCTTCTTCCGAAGTTAAAAGGAAAACTGGTCTCGCATGGAATTGTGGGACTGAAATTAAAATTGGAGATTCTGTTTTAGATTCCGTACATGAAAAATACATTACTATATAGCTTTTTTAGAAGCACAAACAAAAATGTTCGATGATTTTGGCAAATATAATTTACTGGTGTACCACTGAAACCAAACTCTTTCTCCCTTGGTTTTGATTTCAAGGCTCAAGGATCCAAGATGGCGGACTAATTTTTGTTTCCTTGACGACGCCCCCATAATGCATTGCATGAAAAAATGTTATCAGTCTCCCTACGAACGCTAAAAATTAGACTGAGCGTATTTTAAATATACATAGATAATATCAATAAATTATAATATTCTAATATAATATTAGTTAAAGTCAATTTTTAAATGTCTTCAATTCTTCAATTCACGAATGGATACATAATGAAGATATAAATAGTACTTATAATAATTATTGAATCAGTTTTACTGTAAAACATTTGTTAACAAATCATTATATGGTATACATACAAATAAATGAATATTATATCAAAGTCGATTTTGTATCGTTACGTATCAGCCGTTCCTAGGTTCAGGAAACAAACTGGGTCGAGTTGGCATTACAGTGCATTGTGGGATTGTTTTAGGGGATACATTTCCAAGATGGCGTCTATTTCGTCCCCTAAAGCAGTACGTCCCCCAAATAGAACATAGAGCCAACTCAACCCATTTTTTCCTTAACCTTGAAACGACGAAATTTCAAATACCTTTGTTATCAACCTACAGTGCTCGAGTTTCTTTTCATCGAGGAGAGCGTGTGATTGAGGGATTTGAGAACGTATATCAGATTGGGTAAGCTTTAGCATTACATACATAAATTAGGCGCGCCTCAAATGCTTTTGGGTACCTGCTTTTGCAAACTAGTCGCTCATACCCACTGAATCAGAATAATTTTGCCTCAGTTCCGAGTATCGCATTTCTTTTGATCGCAGAATACATACTCTGCGAAAGAAAACAAGGTTAAGCGCTTGTCTCCCACTGGTGGAAATTTTCGATTTTATAATTGGTTGGTTCGATTGATGTTGCCATGACGACACAAACCACTTTACCTTAATTTGATTTGAGCAATAGTTTACATATCATAAATGAATGAATACAGGATTTTAAGTATTGACAAAGCTAGCCCAGCTTATCTTCAACATCCCAGCATCTGTGTTTGATTTTATATCTGAGTAATTTACTACAATATGAGTCCATGATATTAGGTAATATGGACCTGTCTCTTAATATCAACAAACTAAAGGACGAACCTTGTCACTTCAATAAGGCAATAAAGTTGAAGATGACCGTTGACGGCTGAGGGCCTTTGTAAAAAAAATAGATATTGTCCAACATTGTGCCATAAGATATATCTTTAGCTAAGCAGGACAAACAAAGACCTGATCTTAAGGTCGTGATTGGATATAAGAGGACATCTCTCTGTGACGTAATACATTGTTATGTGAAATGACTAACAATCAATTGACGGACTCGACAGATTTAATCAATAAAATGTATGAGTTCTTAAATTTCATTAACTGGTCCCGGTTGGGGGGGGGGGGGGGGGGGGACTCCGGTCGTAAAGTATCGGGTATGCTCGTCGTATCTCTTAGGGGTAAAAATCAGCGATTTGGTATCTTTTAGGGTCTTAAATTTGAGGTTTAGAAAATCAGCACTTTCTGGTATCTTTTAGGGTGTTGAAAAAGGAACTAGCCCATCGCATGATAACGCAATACGTATGCCTTCGTAAACTCAGAATATTACTCAATTTAATTTAAAGTATTCTTTAATAGTATTATTTTTGTGATATCTCTTAGGGGTTCAATTTTGCCAAGCCACGTCCTTTTGAAAAAAACTTCCGGTATCTTTTAGGGGTATTTTTGGAAATTTCCGATGAGCATACCCGATACTTTACCCCCGGAGTCCACCCCCCGGGTAACTGGTATTTTAATGCCTGATAATGGTAAAACAGAGAATATGTTTTTGCTTGATTCCCTGTGACTCGTGCACCAACAGCTTAATTTGAGACGGGTTTAGAAATCGCACACTAAGTTAACTGTCGGTAGACCTCTCTACCTTGGGCTTAGTGTTTTCCCATTTCATTTGCTAATCGTATGCAAATCGGACACACATCTCAAAACCTATTCGAACATGAGCAGTGCAGAAAATAAATTTCAATGACACAAAAAATAAATAAAAATAAATTTTGTAACAGCTGAGCTCTCGTAATATAGACCTTTTAAGTAATTAAATTTGCTGGGGCATAATATTTTCCCTTTTCAGAACACGTGCCAGTCCCCAGAGTATAATTTCTTTGTTTAACGGTTGCGCATGAGAAGACACATGAATATGGGTACAATTCAAACAAAGAATATTATTCTTAGGAGAATGATCCCAGAAAAACTTCTTATTTCTTATTTTTTACCTTCTTTAGGAATGGAGTATTCAAGTCCCAGATGATCTTCGTAGAAGGTCATAATTTTTTCTCTAATACTAGCTGCGTATTGTAAGGAGAGATTTTTCCTAAGGGACTGGACGTGAATAAGAAATTAAATACGGTAAAAGAAAAATAATATTTAATCAAGGGAAACAGACGTTGTTGTTCGCCGCAGTGCCATAAAGTCTGAAAAGAGACACTGATATTTCAATTCCAAGATAGAGAGCAGAAGAAAACATGACAGGTAAAAAGGCTGTTCAGAAACTGCTCATGATTGCAGAATCGAGTTGTCAGTGCTAATGAGATTGCGGTAAAGGAATGATCGACAGATCAACGGATGCAAAGCAATAAGTCTTAATTAGAAATGTTGCTGAAATGACATTTTTAGATGATATTATCTTGTAATTCTAAATGACAATTTAGGGTTTTGCTAGCTCGAATTCTGTTGAAATATTCATAGCTGGGCGCTGTCAGCTAACGCCTGATATCCCAACTTTGGAGCTAGCCAATTTCGTTAAATTTCGTTTCAAGACTAAATTCTAGTTAAGAACCTGTTAGATCACTTACAGCGCGACGCACAAAAGTATGACCACTTTTAATGTATTCGCATACTTCTATGCACGGGATTTTGTGCTTTAAACCGACACAATTGATGCAAAGCTGTCTGGTTTTACCAAATAAGGCGTGTAAAAGCTCGTTTGGAGAAAAAAGCCCGTGTATAGAAGTATGCGAATACATTAAAAGTGGTCATACTTTTAAGCGTCGCACTGTAAGGGTCTAGCGACGGTATAGTTTTTGTTCAACCCCAAATACGATGAAGTAATATATTTTTAACATAGTTCAAATTCCTTCCTAGTCGATTATTATTCATCGTTCTTAGCAACCAATCACAACGATTGTAAATGACGTCACCTGATATTAGGCTTGACGTCATCTTGTCAACTTGGCAACCATTATTTAAGGGATTGTAGCACGTAGTTTAGTAGTTAGTTACAGTATTGAGTTTTATTGATAAAAGATGGACGGCTGTAATATATTGTGTTGTGCGAGATACATATCAGCCTTATTTGTACGAACTACATGACCGAATGTACGAACGGCAACAAAATGGGAAATGAACGTAGCTCATCAGTAGTACTTAGTGCGTGAATATATGATGTGATATCCATGACTGTCAACGAGTCTGTACAAAAAATGTTGGTAGATAGGAATCAGTGTCAAGCACAATGACGATTTGCGAATAACATTAGTAAAGGCGTATAATTCATCTGTTTAAATACCGTAAAAAAGGAAAAGGAAACAAAAAAAAAAAAAAAGTAGGTATACGTTTCAAGTCACCCATCCAGGTAATCACCCCGCCCTATCGGGCTTGACTCAGTTTTCTTGGAAGTTCAGTTTTTATCCACTGGGCCACGGTTTTGAAGATATTAGCAGAACAATAGCCGTAAGAACAATGCACCAGATAGACTAGATTATTTTCCACTTCAAATCAATGTGCCAGTGCGTGGCAGGTTGTGCAAGGGGCTAGCTGATATGGTCTGGGGGCCGGCTGGTCTCTCCCCTGACGCCTCCGTGCAAGAACACGACTGCGTAATTCGTGCAACCAAGGGCGGAGGGACTTAATTGCTGTCATGTCCGAAGTCCATACGTTGTCCCAGATCTGCGGATGCTCGGGGTATGGCATGTGGAGGGCACTATCTTTTATTATTAAAAAAATCCTTTTTTTTCGTTTTTTTTTTCGTTTTTTTCCCCTCTCTTTTCTTTTTTTCTTTTTTCTTTTTTTTCTTTTTTCTTTTTTCTTTTTTCTTTTTTCTTTTTTCTTTTTTCTTTTTTCTTTTTTCTTTTTTCTTTTTTCTTTTTTCTTTTTTCTTTTTTCTTTTGAAAAAAATTGCTCTGTTTTGCTATAATTTTATTCTTTGATTGTTTTTTATTTTTCTAAATTTTATTTCAGTATTAATGTATATTATTTGCTAACGAATTGATTAATTGTGGCCAATCTTAAAACGATAATAAGCTTTTATTTTAGTTTTTAGATTATACGAATTTAGTATAAATACAAAGGTGATTATACGAAATCGCGCGCTCTGATTGGTTTTCTATCTCGGATTATCAGCCGATAATCACCTTTTCGGACAAAATGGCTGTCAGCAGTCGTTTTGTCACAGTAAGCGAAGAGGAAATTTCTTTTTTGAAATAATCACCTTTTTATTTATACTAAAACAATTATTCACCTCAGGCTCAGTGATTATCGATGAATATTTACCTCGCAGCTCGAAGACTCGCCGCTCGGTAAATATTCATCGATAATCACTTCGCCTTCGGCGAATAACTGCTAAATAATTTTTTTTGGCTCGCGCATCATTCTCTACTTTATCAGTGACAGTCATAACCACCATAACATCCATGCACGAAATACTCTGAGCTAATGTATTTTCCATTTTGTTGCTTTTCGTATGTAAACATGAATATGGATACAATTCAAACAAAGAATTTCATTCTCAAGAGAATGACACGAGGTCTAAAATGGGGGGAAAAAAGACACCCAAGCTAACGGTCTAATTGAAGAAAGCGAAAGAGAGAAGTGGAGTGTATGCAAAATATATCTTTAGATCCATCAAATACAAGTCAAGGGAATAAAAATATTTCAAAAATAAGGTATTTCATT
Organism: Anthopleura sola; assembly: GCA_023349425.1. Lineage (NCBI taxonomy): Eukaryota > Metazoa > Cnidaria > Anthozoa > Actiniaria > Actiniidae > Anthopleura > Anthopleura sola. Next base: position 978,995 of record JALHLI010000015.1, on the reverse strand, counting down.
CTCCACTTTCCATATATCGGTTCACTGGTCAAACACTGATAAAACTACCTGCTCTAACGATTGAGTTTGACAAGTGAAGCGGAACATAGAAAGCTGTGAGTGCCTGTATTGGCTCATCCCACTTCAGATCACGTTGCAATTACATGTGTTACATCTTTATCAGTTCTGTTGCTCCCTGTTATCACATCGGCTATTGTCGTCATTAATTTGACCACCACTACCAAAATGCTTCACGAATTTTCTTAATTTTTATTCAAATTTGTATTTCCTCATGAGAATAGTAAGACAATTGGTGCTAATGAACTGAACAAAAGAAAGTGTGCAAGAGATTCTGGTAGTAGAGGTTAAAGGCGTCATATAGTTTTAAAGTTCCCTTGCAAAACTTCAAGGTGTATTGAGAGCTATCAGAAATGACATGGGTTGAACTCGTTCACGATGGCAGGATACAACATTCTGACGAAACGAATATACCTAAAAAGTTGCATGGCCGCTTTTATTTTATAAAATCACTGACTTAATGTTACAAGATAGCGAAAGACTCCATGAGGATTTAAATTTTATTGCCAAAAGAATTAGAAGGCGAGGGCCAGTGACCATCTAGGGCTGACGTAAAAAGATGGAGAGTCGAGGCAAAAGAAATGAAATCCAGTAAATATTTCATTCAATAGAACGAAGAAATTTTGACAAGCTGTCGATTGAAAAAATGGCGCCAATGATATACCCGTATGAAATCCTAAAACCATGAAAATGAAATCTTATTTGCAAGCAAGCAATGCATTTACAATTATAGGCCTTTCGGCTTTGGCGTACTGTTTAGCTATTAGACCTTTTTGCTTTGCCATTATTTTCGACTTCGTGCATTTTAAAAACAATAGGTGAGATCAAAGATTGTACGGAATTTGAACATTTTTAGAATTTGAACAAAAAGATTCTTGTATTTCATTGTTGTAATTAACGAGTCGGGCCATACCATACCAATGCACAACACTTACGTATGTTGAAAGCATGAGCTTACTAGAACAATTGTTCAAAAACAACAAAATATAAGCATGTTTTGTTCAAATTCTAAAGGGGGAAAAAAAAAAAAATTGAGAAAAAGAGAAAAAGATAATGCCAAGTTAAGAGCAAGCTTCATGAATAATATACTTAAAACCCCAAATTTGTATATGAACGTGTTTTTTGCATAGTCTAGACCAGAATGCAGTGCGACGGTAAAAAAATTGTTTACATGTGACGTTATGTAAATTGCAAAAAGATTGCATCAGTAAAAAATACGATAAAGAATACAGAAAAATACAAAACGATATAGCACAAATGTCATAGAGAAAAATTTTAATTTAATTCTTTTGCATTTTCTTATTAGCTTTCGCATCCAAGATGATTTTTAAAGGAGTCAAGATCCTTTCCACTAAATACCAACCTTGGGATCAAAACAATGAGAAATATCAACATCATAAAATATTTCAATCCTCGAGATAATTCTTTTGTGCAAGGAATCTATAGTTTGAAAGAATAAATACTTTATACACTATCAAGAATTCGTGTGAATTTGCCACTTTTTTGAATTTCTAATATGAATCCCAGGCGGGTGGTACAAGGCTAGTATAGAGAATCATTCACCTATTCACTTGTATTTTGGCATTAATACAAGTTGGAATTCATCCAAAACTCATCAAAGGAGCCACCAGTCAACTGTTATTACCACTAATGCTCCTTCATTTGTATTTTTATTTCTTGTTAGCTCACATTTTTTCTTTATGCAATTGAAACTTGGTTTTGATATTAAGACGAATCTCAAAACTGTCTTCAAACCGTTTATCATCTGTTAAATATTATTCATGTCAGATGAAATACCTGTTCTAACTTCCTTTCACATTCTTATCGTTGGTTAAGTTATGAACTATAACTATGCACTTTTCTTTTAAATGGTGTATTATATGTTTTTATCAGTTGATGATCATTTTGGTAAACATTTCGTAAGTTGCCTCGCAACATTTTGATGCAAATGACCTTTTTCCCCACTCTTCCTTTTTTATAAACAAACTCCCCTTCCCAAGTTTGACATTTTTTCTTCTTCTATATTTACGCTAAATATTCTCCTTCCCTTGCAAGTAAAAATGTCTAAATTTGAAAAAAGAATGAATTACTTAAGGCTCAATTAAGTCTTCTTCACAAGAATTGCTTTCCTTACTGACTCTCATTTCCCATTTATTTACTTGTACGTTTAATAACTAAAATAGCTCAAACACCAAATATGCCTTCCATTAAGACAGCTAGGTCTTCTCCACAAGAACTGCTTTCCTTCCTCTTTCAGTCTCTCATTCCCCATTCATTTACTTGTACGTTTTAAAACTAAAATAGCTCCGAACATCAAATATGCCTGAAATTAAGACAACTAGGTCTTCTCCACAAGAACTGCTTTCCTTCCTCTTTCAGTCTCTCATTCCCCATTCATTTACTTGTACGTTTTAAAACTAAAATAGCTCCGAACATCAAATATGCCTGAAATTAAGACAACTAGGTCTTTTCCACAAGAACTGCTTTCCTTTCTGTCTCTCATTCCCATTCATTTATTTGTACGATTTATAACTAAAATAGCTCCGAACATCAAGTATGCCTATTATATATGCCAAGTCAAGGGCTCGGTCAACAGACATAATTATTTCTATGCTTACCAACATGTGTCAACATAGGCTCAAACTAGTCTACTCTACTTCACTATATCTCTGTATACTTCTTCAAAAAGGTTTTGAAATGAATTTTCAAAATTAAATTCTTTCAATAGTTCAAAGCGCAATAACTGAATGGACCATTGGCTGGTTATTTCACCGATTGAAAACCTTTGTCGGGCATAAATGTTTTCCTATTCTTTGCTAGAACTATTTGGAGTTTAAATAATTGATGAATAGTCGTAGTTAGCAGTCTCGAAACTCTTGCATAAAGCCACTAGAAGATTCTCGTTGAGTAATACGAATACGGAATACTCAAAATTTTCAATTCGTAAGCTTTTCATGAATTTTAGTAAAAACGTCCCAATATTCATTTAATTGTAGTATATTTGTATGTATATTTTATGACGTTGTAACGCTATGCGCAATTACAGTCTTAGTAGAAGATTTGATAGAAAATTCGAGCTTTACTGCTGAGCTGAAAATGGACTTTCCAAATTCGAGAACATTTTCGGCTATAAAATCTTGCTTCAATCATGTCAGCACTTGACAAATGCCCAAATTTCACCAAATGGAATTCTAATTGCAATATACCTATTGACATTTTTGGCAACATTTCAAATTTCAAGTCACAAAGTCTAATTATTTAGGTGAAAATGTTATTAACAGCTGAATTAAAAAACTTTAAATGTTTTGTACTGTCCTTGAAATGTTTTTATTAAAAAATCTTGATTCAATTTTAAGAAATACTTATTGAATATTTTCATTCAAATACTCAGGAAAATTCAGCATTTGAATAAATTTGTCAAAAAATTCAGTTGTGAATGGATGAAGCGTTCAAAGTCTACAATAAAACACCATTGACTCATTGTCGAAAAAAAAAACTTTTATTCATTCTGTCTTTCTATTGCTGTGATATAGGAGTGTAATAGAGAATAAAAGGGAAAAAAGCATGATGCTAGACTTGAATCAACTGAGCTTGGCACGCTCTTCTTATTCCTTCCTATTCACATCATCAATTCAAGCTCACTAAAATCATCATCTTCATCTATATTTTTTTCTACAAATACCGTAAAGTGTTCCTATGATAAGAGAAATAAAAGAATGCTTATTCGTTTATTTGATAATTTGTAAAACTATCATGTTGTAAAGAGTTTGTTAAAGGATGTCTTGCGCGCTGAAATGAACACAGTTAGTTTGAACATGCGCAGCTAGTTTTGACAGTCAATGCTCCAGAACTACACGAAAAACTAACTCTTATTTCATATATTTTTTCTTCGTTTACTCCACAAAATTATTCTCAAAAAGTGCATTTTTATTTAATAGTACGTCTGTAAAGTGACCGACAGAGAGAAGAACAGGGATCAACGGTTTCACAACTATTTTATATTAGTCTGGTGTGGAGAAACCACAGAAGAAGAAAATTAATAAAGTCATAAAATTAGTCAGCTAAGAATCTAGAGAAATCAGCAAGCAAAAATTTGAAAAATATATATAGTTTAACTTCTTTTTAAAATGTTTCAAAAATGTCCCAAAACACAAAGAAATGGGCTAAAAAATATATCCATGAGTGCTGGCACGAACTCATAGGCTCGAAAAAGCGGTAAACGTGTGGGAAGGCACTCTTTGTGTTCATCTCTCCTCGTGCTAAGCTATCTAGTTACACAAGTAAAATTAAGATTCAGGTTTGGTTTTTTAAGAGGGTTTTTTTTCCAACCGGGTGGTGAAAAAGTATCGATACTTCATATAATAAAAGTATTCTTTTGGTTTGAAGTTCATTGTCGCGGGCGTGCAAACCAAGGCAAAACACTAATAAATATCGTTGAAAGAATTACGAGCAAATTAAAAAATCGTTTCTTTACACTGATACAAGGACATGAAAATTGGTTAGCAAGAAGTTAGAATTGAATGACATTTAATACGATTATAATCATTCTAGTTAATTATGAGAACGAATCCCACACTGCTTTTAACAAGTTTACTATGCAATGCTTCGTACAAGGAGCTCATTTTTAAGTTCGAGCTAACGTTTCCATATACTTTAACTCGTTTTGGCGATTGTGTCTTCATAAGTTGGTTTTAAATTTAACAATTTTTAGCTATTCGAATTCTCTGAAAAACAAATTTGAATCATTGTTAAGTGTACGAAATTTCGCTTACATTGTTCTGTCAATTTGTCTTTTAAAACTTTTGAGATAAATACCAGTTTTGTGCGATTAAAGTTTTCGATTCAAAGTTTATAGCGAGTGAATGAAGCAATTTATACGTTCGGATATCTTTTTGAATGAGGCCAACGAAATTCAATTCCTGCAATAAATTTTGAATTTCTATGGATAATAACAAGAAAAAACAAAGCGAAGGTAGCTATTGTTGATTGCTAGACAGTTATGTAAACAGATAAAGGATAAACGAGCTGTTTTAATATGAGAAAATAGGGGAAACCATTTTCAGTTTCGTAGGACAATCGCTTTTTTAAAGCGAATTCTAAATCGCGTTTGAAAACTGGTTGAAAATTCTTTTAATTTTCATTGAAAAATTTAAAGTATAGATATGATAAAACATTTCGAGTTAAGCTAGAAAAATAGATTTACTAAGGTTTGGAAATATTTTCAATTGTCAAACATATTTTTTTCCTGATATCTTATTAATTGCACGAAGAGAGAATTCTCCTGACCGCTAAATATTATAGAAAAAGGACTTTGAAAAAAGCCTAAAAGATAAATAAAACTTCACTTGGTATGTTGATAATTTACTCTGAAAAAAAGCTTAGTACATAAACTTTAAGAAGACTTTTGTTGAGAAGAATTAGGAATAATTAAGAATTAGGACTTCAATTGGTCACAGCCAAAGTAACCGTTACCTTTTCAACAGTATTGCTACCATTGATTCCCATATTTTCATAGTCCCTCGTACAATTATTTCATCTTTCGTTCTTCAATCAGTCTTCAAACTAGATTCGTCCCTTAATGAGAAAAATAAACCCTTAAAAAAAGCCCACTTGGAACTGTTTAACTTCGGCAAAAAACCCAAACAAAAAATGATTTTTTTCGATGATGCAATTTCATGACCCAGAATCGCCAACAGGTTCTCTTGTGTTTTGGTTAACAAAGCGAAGACACTTTGGAATTTTTTTACCAAATTCATTTTATTTTCATGTGGTTGTATTGTTTTCCCTGACACAAATTCAGGGTTTGAATAAAGACTTGTTTTACATTCTTGATCGAAGAAAGAATCACAAAAACTCTCAATACTGTGCATAGTTCTAAATTAATCCTAGCTTGTTAGAGCGTTTGTAGCTCATGTGCAAATCATTTCAACTAGTACTAGTCATGTAGCCGTTTTCTGTTCGAGTATTCTCTTTTTTTGTACACTGAAACAATTACAAAATCTTTTTCTTTCTTTACAAGTGCTAAATTCTATGTTAAATACATCAAGTGCTGCTTTGAATACACGTTTCCTTAGACACAATGCAACAACGGGTTTAAAGGAACGAACATCATACATTCAATTCTATTCTATCCTATGACTGCAAGACACTTCAACGGGTTCAATTCTTATCTTACAAACAGAAAAAAAATGGTATATATATTGTTAATAGAAGTCAATACTAGTAAATCTCTATGTAGAACGCGATACAGATCACAAACCTAGCCTTTCTTTTCGGTTATCCTAATTTTCCATTGAGTTTCAGTCTATGTTAAGTTTTTTTTTTGAGTTGATGCGAAGTCCGGCGTCTTCACTGATATTTTGCTTGGCGACTATACTATACGTGGCTAACAGGTTTGTTTCAGTTCATCGAGTATTATTCGCAGGATACTGTGTGCACTGTCCGTAGAGGGATTTACAGTACGGGTTTGACAGTTGATACATGGCTGGTACCTTTTCGTTTCGCTCCACAACGGTGCTCTGCTGGTAGCTTGGACTTTGAGGCAACAGAGCCAACGACATATGATATTCAGGTCGACCTTGTGGTGGGATTGAAAAGCTACCTGGAAGACCATAGTTGGGCCTTTTGGTCATGGAAGACGTGGAGACAGAGGACGATCCATGTAGAGGCATCATGAAGCTCTCGGTGTACGGTGGTGGTACGTGTGGACTTAGATAGTGGTGCATGGGGATGGAATACCCCGGGGATAAGGAATCCCCTGCAGCTCCATACCCAAAGGTAGAATAAGGTTCTTTTGTCCTTGATGACTTGTTCTTGCGTCTGCGAGGCTTGTACGAGTAGTCGGGGTACTTCTGGTTATGGACAGAACGAAGGTGCTTCGCTTCCATGACGAAGGGACGCTTTTCCTCTTCACTCAACCTGCTCCACTCAGCTCCAAGAAGCTTGCTTATCTCGCAGTTCAGCATGTTAGGGTACTTTAGGGCAAGCTTACGTCTTTCTGTCCTTGACCAAACCATAAACGCGTTCATGGGTCTCTTTATATGTGTTTCGTCTGCTTCTGCCATTTTGATGAATTTGCGATACTTGTGTTTGGACTTGGAATGGTGGTTTTCTAGGTGTATCGAAGATCTTCTTGTCAATTCGTTCTTTCAGCCACTCCCAGGTTCTCAATAGTGCTGCACAAGTTTGAATCGTGGGTACGAAGAATAAAAAATTGACTATAGCAATCTAAAAAGTCTCTGAATGGGACTTGGATTTTGTCTCTTCGAGTCGATAGTCTATCGTTTGACTTGGCAATACTGAAAGTAGCATTTACCTCACCTCTATATAACAGCCCACGAACAATACCCAATGATATGAATAATTTATCGAGAATTCAGGGTTCGTCTCCGAGCGTCGTTCAACGTATTGTTAGGTGGGATTGATTCATTTCCAGCTGGTCCGCGACAAACAATAATATGGACGTCACTCAAACGAGCATGGATACTCTCTACTTCACTTTTCTACTGTGAAACAACATAATTCAACTTTAAACGGCACACGAATCAGTGTAAAGACTGACTTCAGACAACATAAATTAATCTTTTTGTCTAAAGCGTTGGCCTCCCTTGTTCTTTTGGCTAATGACTGGTCTGTCTCTATTCTTCACTTCATACGCTTTGTTCAATTCATCGCATCTTTATCATCTCTGTGAACAGGGCCAAAAAAAAGAAGAAAAAAAACTTCTCGCCTCTTCATGCCATTTTGCTATATCTTTTCCCTATTCATTCACTAAAATTCATCTATACGTCTTTAAACTTCTTCATTATAATGTGTCATCAAAACAGCAAAATCTTTTAATAAATATTTAATGACATTAAAATTTGTAGGTCCATCTATTTGCCAACCTACTTAGGGAGATAATTACGATAGTTTTTCAAACGTTATGGGTTGGAAAAACGAAGCAAAGTCCTAACAACTATTTTACGTCGTTTTGAAGTGTTAATTTACTATTAATAATAATATTTAATACTTATATTGCGCATTTTAACATTTTAACTATTTCCATAGCTAGTTGAACGTTGTCAAAAAAGAGTTTCAGAATACTTTTTTTACCAATTTTTGAATATTAATGATACGAAGAATAAACATTGAGGCACTTTTTGTTTTTCTTTTTGGAATAATATAAAATACAGTTTAAGAGAAAGTTTTTAACGTAAATCGGGAAAGGAACTCAAGTGAGTGATAGCGGCATATCACGAAGAGATATTTGCTGTGATCTGATGAGGGTACCTAGGTTATAAGTCAATGTTTGCAAAGCTGCATTCTCTCTTCAACATAAACAAAACCCTTGCGAGACACTGCACGTTATGTGATTAAACTTTTAATCTCAAGATGAATACTTGGGGAAAGTTTGGTCAGAATGAATTCACTTTAAGGTAAATACAGTACGGTTCATATATCATAGTTGTATAAAAATTACCATTTGCAATTTCTAAAGAATTCACAAAGGAATGAATATTGCTTTATGCTAAAAGAAGACTGAAAAATTAGAACATCACTGGTCAAAAAAAAAAAAAAGGCTATTTTACTATTTTATCTAAGAGATCAAGGTTATTTTCTTTCATGAACTCAGAAGAAAATAAATGGATTTTAACTCAAGTGATATCTGAGAACATTTGTACAATAAATGAATAAATAGTCTTAGATCTTTATCACGTTCAACCTGCTATTCTTGCAATACTAAATCAAGCGATACAAAAAAATGACGCAAACGTAATATCAAGTATTAAATGGCTAGAATTATCTGAATTAACTGGGATGGATACATTCTTGAAAGGATAGCATGGTTCCATGCACTCAGTCATACATAAGTGTATATACACTGAGATACACTTACAACATTTAGAGATAACGTTTACTAACTTTCTTTTTCAGTATGTACTGATTATATATATACAAATATTTTGCATATACAAAATACGAGTAAAATATTACTGGGATCATCGATATCTATTGTAATAGAGATGTTATTTCATATATTCTTTAAACGGGTCAGGACTGATTGCTGCAACCAGTTGTACTTAATATTAATGTGCTTTGTGGGGACCTGTAGCGACTTGTGGGGACTGCCCAGTGACACGTCATCAGGGGGAACCTTAATTTTTTGTGTAGTAGCTATACACCTTAAACTGAACGATATCCAGTCACATTTTTGAAAACAAATTCCAAGAAGAGAAAGGCAACTTATGTTGTCAATTATTAGGTCAGAAAGGAATGACTGCGATTACAATAAACGACCCATTTTTGTCCACCATTTCTTACCCTAAATGATAATGGAAAAAAAAACCCGAAAGAATATCGTCCCTTGGAATGAGCAACGTCAAGTTGTATTTAGAATTTAACTGATTAAAAACACACATGCAGTCTAATAAGGATATACTGTATTTCTTTCTAAGCTGTTGTGGCATTAATTTGAATTATAATTTCCGAGTTTATTCAAAGAACACTAGAAACTGTCTGATAATATGCAAAGGCAGGCGGATTTTAGCTGTTTCCCTTGATAAATTCTGTGCAAATTAGTATTCAAAATCGAATAGCTTAGTTTAAAATCTACCATTCCTTTTAACGACCAATAATTCTTGAATCATGCTCACTCACTCGGTTAATAGTTTATTTACTTTTGGGTATTTGATAAGCTACTAAATGACAGCCGCTTTGAACTCTAAACTACTGGAAATAGTTCACTATTGTACAAGTGTAAGATAGTGTTCTTGTCTTAGAGCTGATGCCGTGGTTTCAAACACACAATATCCCTTAGGAATAAGGAAAGTATAGAACATCTGTGTGAAATATAATTCTCTGAAGCTTTAAACCAAACGCGCTGTGAGTTCAAATTACAAGATCTTCCCTTCAGTTCGGTTCCATTTAATATTTCATTTTGAGACATTGTCAATCAAGTTAATTCTTTATTTCTATAACATCAGATCACTTCAAGAACCTATTAAAAAACATTTCTAAACCATTTTAAAATGCATCTTATGTGTAAAAGAAGCTCGAATCACGTGATGGTAAAGTCACGTGAGCATGATGACGACATCAAACAAAAACCTCTTGAGTGCATGTGCTTCTGTAAACCCTATTAAAGATTTTCATAAGTTCGCATTAATTTTCTCTTCGCATAATTTTGTTAACATATCTTATTATCAGTCGGAGAAAATTTAATGGTATTTCTTCTGTTACTTCAGCTGCATTATATACTATGTTCAGAATTTGTTGTTCTATAAAAACGTCTCTCTTTGTTGGTAATAAAAACGACGACTGAAAATGGACGTTGGATTAGATCTGAAACCCCAAATCGCTACGAGTCAGCGATGATTTGAGGCTTACTTATCAGTTATCTCAGCTACATTACATTTAAACAGCGGTTGATCAGCGGAGTAAAAACGCCGGCCGTAATAATTTCAAGCACAAAGAAAAGGAAGGCCAAGAATAGAAGCGTCACTTATAATTCCGAACGAGTTAATATGAATAATTGTGAATAATGAATTATATCTATACTTTGAGTGGATAGCCTTGATCAGTGAATATTTCATTCAAATAGTGTTTTTAGCACAAGAATCACCGAAATCAGTAGAAAAATAGGCTCAACTGAATAGATATGTCCTTAATCGTAAAGTGAGTCGGCAAGGACAAATGAATAAAACTTCAATTTTAAGGTTAAGGCAAATTAAAAACTCTTGCGTTTATCACGATTGAGGTTTATTGTTGCAACAGTAGGTGTTTACAGTGTTTTACAGTCGTTGAGTGAGTGAACAATGATCGATTTTTATTGTACCAAAAAACTTTATTGTCAAAGTTTACTCAGTTAGGAAAGACTAGTTCCCCCGTGATAGAAGCATCTAAAGCGGTATATAAAACGAAGGCAATGCGAGCTGAGCTCCTGGTTTGGAGACTTGTTGATTTTTGCAGACCGAGAAAAACTAGATGGAAGACGAATATATCCCTCGAAGCACAGAAGGCAAATAACAAGCTATATATTTACTCAACGCGGTATAAAGTGTGATAACAAGTTCGGGTTTGAACCCTCGAACGCTTACTTCAGTAATAATTTCTTTTTTAATTATTTAGCCAAGTGAGATGATATCAAAACTAAAGCCAGCAGACATTTACTCTTTTTTCCCATATATTTAAACATATTTTTTCTCTGTGCTCTCCTTTACTTGCCTTCAACAAAATCAACAATCTAGAATCTTAAATCTAGACGACTGAATGATAAAATCCGGAATCTGGAATTCTGTGTTAACGGAATCGGAATTTGGAATAAATACTGGTAGAAAATGTAACCAACTCCAGAATCTAGTAGAGCTGGAATATGGCAATACTGTACTGAAAGGTCTTACGAGTAATGTTCATTTCTTGACTCGACGCAGGACGCGGTATGTTTTACTGGAAATGTAGTTTTAAGAGCCCGTGTTCCTTTTGGTCAGTGTCAGTTCAAAGTGAGGTAGATATTTCATGTGTTATTAATGATCTTGTCTTTTATTCACCTTAAAATATGTAGGATATTAGATTGACTGGGATGTTTAAAAGGAAGGACAATCGTATTAACTATAGACAAGTACTCATAGTGTTATCTCTGAACCATATCCAGTGTCCTTTGATGCACGTTTAATTCTGTCAAGTGCATCACACCCTGAGGCTGGTCCCAGCTAAACACTGTTCAATTTATTAATTAGCTGGCGAAAAAGCCAAAACAAAAGTGAACATTTGAAGCTTGATCTGTTGGTATTGTTCATTTGTTAAGAGGTGATGAATCGAAGGATTTTGTTCATGACCCAACGCCCCTTTTTACGCCCCTCGCTTGCCTTCTCTTTCCTCTCTCCTCCCTCTCTCCTACACACTCTCCTCCTCATCTGCCCATTTAAGAAAAACATTTTCAAATGGTAGTAAGAAGTTCATTTCTTGACCAAATTGGGCCTGTGTAAATATTGAACTTTTACTGTTCTTGATTATTATTGTACAAGGCAGTTATTCAGTCCTGCTGGTTATTGAAGAGGGGCATTTTTGACTTGCAAGCTTTAGCTGTTTGCACTACTTGTCATTGGGATAACCTATCTCTCTTACTACTTTTTCATATGATTAAGGAGATACTTCTAACATACTCCATCATTCACATTATCGATGTATCTGGGGCAGTAACGGTCACGCTAGGTCATATATCGTATCAGCAGTCAGCATAGAAATGCCAAGGCAAACTGAATCATTTACACAAAAGTTTTAAAAATTCGAATCAAAGGCTGTCTACTTATTTTTTTAGATATAATTTTTAAGCAATTAATCGTCAATCTCTTTTTGCAGATGGGACACTTAATGCCTTAATCCTCTCGCATTGGCTAGGCAACTATTTCGCTCCAAGCTCAACACTAACAAGTAAATTTGTTTGGTTTAAATTTTGATTTTGACAGCTTGGAGATGATGTTCGACATATTTAGTCCAAGATGTAAATATAGGAACAATTGCACTCATATAACTGCTCCTGCAGCTGTGGAAAGTATTCAAACCGTCTTGATCTTCAGTTCGTGGGAAAAATTTCTAGCAGATAAATTTTTCACTACGAGTTACAGGATCAAGTTACCATGTCTAGATAGAAAGGGAGTGGAAAAGGAAACAAGAAAGACACTGAAGTAGATTGGGGAGATGATTGTCTTTGCAAATGTGCACATATCTCTCCTTCCTTCCTTCTTCCTTCCTTCCTTCCTTCCTTCCTCCCTTCCTTCCTTCCTTCTTTTCTCCCTTCCTTCCTTTCTTCCTTTCCTCCTTCCTTGTTTTTCGCTTCTTCTTCTTCTTCATCCCATTCTTAGACTTCTTTAGTTTGAAAACTTTGCGTCTTGTGTACACACTTTAGTCAAGTCTACCAAAAGCCCTGGAACTGTTTTGCAAATATCATTGGCATCAATCCATGTTTGAGGCTTCCCAAATCACCAAAAGGGGAAGCTAAACATTGCTCAGCTGCAAAGCTGTTCTCCCTTCGTATTGTATGATGCTTTTATTTGTCCATATATATGGACTATAATTTGCTGTGTTGCCATGAGAAAGATCTCAGTTCAACAGAAAATAGATCTTCCCCATTTGCTGGTAACTCCTATAAACCTCTCATACAAAGGCCTTCTGTTCACAGCTGAAGTTTCAAGCTCTTGTAAAAATTGCAATTTTACAACTATACAGCCAAGACCCAGCCAGTAATCTGGTTACCGAGGGAAATATTCTCGTCTACCCAGCAACGTAGGCTTGGCATGTCATTATCAATTCTCTGCTTGTTATACTTTAATCTTAGACAACTCGTGACCAAGCTTGCTAAAGTTTTTCAATTGGTATGGGGTAAAATTGTATTGGAGAGTTAAGCCCTGATTGAGGATATATTTGAGTAAGTGTTCGGATATTTAATGGAACACCTGGTTTTGACTAGAGTTAAGAGTTTATTAGACTCAATGCACCCGACAACAAACACTGTTTCCTGATAAATTTGCATTTATATATGAGAAAAAGTGCATTGTGGACATAAAGTCAACACAAAACGTTAAATAAATTAACTTGGGCATGCCCTTGTTCTTCTTATGCCAATAAACAGAGACATTTAATGTTATAAAGTTAGTATGATAATCTTCGTCCACAAAGGGGGGAAAGTAATCGGCTTAGAGGGGTGGTTGTGCAAGGCGTAGATGACTTTTGTTGACTTAAAGGGCTCTTACATTCAAAGTTATTTAACCCTACCCACCCCTGGCTGTCATCAAATGGCTCATTTGTTATCAACCTAGTGTATCGATGACATTATCTGTTCGTAAGAAAATACACACAGAAATGGCGTTTTAACGCCCAAGTCGTGTAGGGTTTTGTTTTCAAATGATAAGCTGCCCAATTTTTTTGTACTTGACGATTACCTAATGGTCGAGTCTTAAAGCATGGAACATGGCTTTCAACAAAGACTTAGTTGAGGTGATTATCTGCACACGTGTGGCTATTTTTATTCGAACAACACCACGTTGAGCAAACAGTCTAAATCACTAGATAATACTCTCTGCTGATTTTCTAATGCGTTTGTTTTTGTCCACGGTGTAAGTCCATACTCACAGTCACCTCTGTAGCAACCTCGGCACTCAAAACCCCTTTTAACACCAAATCTTCAAGATTTAAAACCCCATTAGAAATTCATCCTTTAAATAAGAAAACCATTTCTAAACCACCTTTTTGAACGGCCGCTAAAAACGATGTTTTTTTTCTGGACGTTTGTGATACTTCAACTAAAGATGTTGAAAGGCCATTGATATGCAAATGAGATGTCTGAACTGTTTTTAATATCAAATATAGACGTTTTGAAACACTCTTTTAGAAGGAGAAGAATTAAGTAAAGTTCAATAAAAAATTACCATAATAGACACAAAATGTGTGAAAATTGTATAATAGGGAGAAACGTCACACATGGGTACAATAAATGGCTCAATTTGACGATAAACTTAGGGGAAAATTTCAAAAATTCAAAAATTTTAGAACGATGATTTGAAAATAAAAATGAAGGATAAATTCAAAATCGCATTGTAAAGGAAGGAAATCGCCGGAACTCATTCTTTAAAGCAAAACTTTTGCCATATCTTGTTAATTCTTTCCCCTTTTACAAGTGATCCCGATAGGTTTAGGCCGAAATTTAAAGAAATTTGATTTGGTAAGCAAAGGCTTTTACATCACGCTCAGCTCTCCTAGATTCAAATTCAAACATGAACGGCTGAAGAATAATGTTGTCGTTTTTCAGCAAAAATAAAACTGACTTTACCATAATTATATAATTACTTTATATATAGATATTCCTTCTCAGAAAGCAAAACGAAAATACAGAAACGTAGACTGATCCAATAAAAATAACCGTCTTGCTTAACATTTACTCAGAGATACTTCCAAATTCTAAATGATATACCAGATATTTTCAAACTGAATTTCAAACGCCAATTCGATTCAAGTCTTATAGTATTAATTCAAGCGGCGATAGAGAAATTAATTCGGAATTCATTTTTTTTTAATTCGATTAGAAAGTCAAAAAAAGATTTTAAATCAGTTGTGATTAATGCAATATTTTTTGTACATTTGAAATATATTATTCAAGCCAATCCTGTTCTGTTCAGTGGTTATACTGCGCTCAATCTCGGCTGATTTTTAATAAAAATTTATACGCTTTGAAACTTTGGACAAAAAGCACAAAAAGAACGAAAAATGTAGATGAATTGTGTACTTTGATAAGGCAAACAAGAAACTACAATAACTCATGCTAGGAATTTATTTACCTTTTGTTTTTGCCTTGAAAAAAATAATAATCAAAACTTATAAGTAATATTCAGCAGTTGTTCAATTCTCGACTGAAAATTTTACTGAAATAACCAATGTTGTTTTTTTTTTTAAATTTTAGTTCCAAAGCAACATAATAAAGCCTTCGTACGGTTTTCTGGCAAGCTATTCTTCTTCTTTCTTTGGTTTCTTAAAAACTTAATGTTTTTCGCCATCCCTTATTTCTGCCTTACGTCGGTGAACTATCAAACACGTTACTATAGCTGACGTGTCGATGCGTGATTGGACGATTTCAAGCTATTCCTGCCTTTTGATTGGTCTAAAGCAGAAATTATTTGTAAGTCGCCATATCGAGTTTTAACCAAAACATTCTTTTTCGTTGTGTGTGCTATGCATTTAACTGTGGGTGGGTTAACTTATATCAGTGACTTAAACGCTTCAAGACTTCTGGCATTTTGGCTTCCATCAATCAAACTTAAAACGGGCCGAGTTCATTCCGATCGATCGAGCAAGGAAATTCTGGCTAGAGAACCTGTCTGTCCATTTTCATACGGGGATTTCTCAGTTATCACTTACGATCGGAATGAGCGCGGCCCTTCGTAGATTTGATTGACGGAAGCCAAAATACCAGAGGTTTGCAGAAAATATATATCGCGGTAAAGCTTATGAAGATTTAAGCCTGGTACCGAAGGATGACTTAAAGATGGAGGGCCAATACCTACAGTTTCATTTGTACAGTGTATTTTGATATCAAAATATATTCTATTCAGTCTCTCTCAGGGCTAAATATACTATTCATGTTATGTATGAGTATGTATGTATTGAAACAAACATGCATTGATCAATAAAATAGTAATTTTCTAAATTTTAACTTTTAGAGTAATTCTATTATGGAGAATTTTTTTGAAATTGTAAAGCGTTGTTGAACGTCTGGAAGTTGACGCTACATAAAATATCATATTATCATTATTTCTGCGATCTGGTAATCCAGAAATTTGAGATAAAACTGAATTCATAAATTCCTTCATCACTACAGCACGATTTTTTTGAAATTCATGGTCGCCCCTCAGAGAGTAGCGAACCAATCACTGTTGCAGCAGTTTTCCAGTGGAATAAGTCTCGTCCCATAAACAACTACACAGTATCTGGTGTAAAGAGCATTACAAGGATTACGAGACAATTTTTCTTTACATTTTCACAGGACAATAAACAATCAAAACAATTTATTATCAAATTTCCGCAATCAGAGTTATAAATGTTGAGATATTTTAGCTAATTTGTTGAGCTTGTGGGACATAGCAACGGTAACTAAGGGGAGGGGAACCATGAATTAAAATTAAAGGCGAGGGTTGCAGATACTAATATATATATATATATATATTGAACACTTTGAGGTTTTTCATACTTTTTTTCTCCTTTATCCCTTGTGTGAATCGATTGGAAATATGATTTATTTTGAACAATAAGATTATTTGAGTTCAGTGCTTCATTTTCAGAAGGTTTGAAGCAGTAGAAAGTTCATGAAATAAAAAATATAAAAATATCAAGTGTTCATGGTTCGAGTGTCCTCACTGTAAATAATATTTATTATCATAATTTATTATTGAACTTGACAGGATAATAGATTATCTGCAGAAAAACCTACAAAAATACATTCATGTCAAGTTCACTCAAGGACACAATAGAGAGGGAAATACGCTTGCTATTTTTCCAAAAGCACAATTAAATCTTTATTCTTAGTTTAAAAAAATGTAAAATTAAACAATCATTGAATTCAGTTTTCGCATGATATCGTAAATTATCAAGCCCTATGAATATAGTAATACTTGGCTGCAAAAAGAGAAAGGTTCTTGTTTGACTGCTTGTATGTTTTTATTCAGTGTTGTTTTGTTTTCAAATAGTCCATGTTTGCTTGGCTTTGTTCTGTGCTGGCAAAACATCCAAAAATCCATGATAAAAAGTTAAGAAATATTTAAGTTTTTTTCCTTGAACGCTATCTTTTTGGAGTAACGTGGCTCCATATTGTGGATAAATATATAAATAATTGTTTCGTATTTAATGCACGATCCAAGATTATTCTGTATGAGTTGGCATTCCTTTCCAATACTGGAACCTGTATGGGATAAAGGGATAAAGATAAGTCAATCAAATCGTGATGTGCAATGCACCATGGGAACTTTATTTAGCCAAGACTGATAACGACTTTGTGCCGCATAGGATTGTGAAAATGTATGTTTGCAATACTTTAGATCTCGTTCTCAAATTGAGACCCAAAATGGTTGAGAATTTTTGAGTTTGTAAGGATTTGTATAAAATACAGTGAAATCCCCTTCGAACGACCCCCCTCCCCCCCCTCCCCCAAAACAAAAACAAACAATGTTGGTACTGTTAGAACCGTGCTATCCAATGGAACCAATATTGTGCTATCTTAAACAATATTTTGTAAGGAAAATTCCATTTTTTATTGATATGATCAAGAATTCTCAACACTTTTTGTAAAAGGTTGTAGCTATAATTCGAGTCGTCTGGGTTTTTGCTTTCGTCAATCAAATTTCCAAAGTTCAGAGCTAGTGTTTTTTGATCGAAGGAAGCCAAAACCCCAGACGTTTTGGGCTGAGCTGGTCGCGCCAGTAATTATGAAAATGGGTGTAAAAATAAGGTGTTCAGTTCAACTCAGCCGAGCTAGGTTGGACTACTTACTTGTCAAATACAGACTTATATCGTTTCACAAACATTTTTTGCAAGACCCCGTCAGTGTGGGTTAGTCGTTCACCTAAATGACTTTGCTCTTCGTAGACCAGGGAAAGATCAAGTAAAGGAAATAGTCTGAAAAATACAACAAATAATGGGGATAAAAAGTAGTTTAAAGTGAAATAGTTACATGTAGTAGTTTAATAGAGGTTAGTAGTTCTTATTTTAAAATGACGTCAAGAAAATATGAAATCACATCTCGCACAACAGTATTAGGGTTATGATTTTGATACACAGCACGACACGACAGTTTTAAGTTTAACAGACATGTTTCAGCAGCCCTGGTGCTATCATTATCAGAGTGTAAATGGTGCAAATAGAGCAAGAGTATAAATATTTATAATGTAAGTATTTATACTCTTACTCTAATTGCACCATTTACACTGATGATAGCAGCAGGACTGCTGAAACATGTCTGTTAAACTTAAAACTGTCGTGTCGTGCTGTGTATCAAAATTATTACTCCGTTTCTGTTGTTTAGACCAGTATTAGAGTTCAATATAAGCAGGGATAATATTGGGGCAACATCGCTGTGTCAGGGTGGTACTTACTCGAGATCATCACCTTCAATCTTGTTAGTCTTGATAGCATAGACTTCAAGGTCATTAACTATGTCTTGTTCAGTTAATGCTTCGGTCATATCATCGGTTGGGCCAAAACCAAGAAACACAGTATTGCACATCCTGTAGACAAACCAATAAAGGCTCATGAGCTCAGACATGGATCCAGGGGCGGTCAGATTTTGTAAAATAAAAAGTGTTAATAACTCAGTAAAAACATTTATCCGGATAAGGTTTCACTTGGAAGCCTTTTATGGGCTTCCTGTGTTATTCAGTTGACGCGAGGTACCCTATAAAAATTCTTGATTCTCCCCTGAAACCTCATGAAAAGAGTGCAGTACCACAAATCTTGTATTCTGATTGGCTACGCTACTAAAGGTTTATATATATTTCAGTGGTTTCCCGCGAATACAGAAAAGACTCAAAATAGGCAATGTGCATCAAAGCTCACAAAGCACTCTGGGAAACCGAGCCCTGCAAAAACGAAACAGGGAAATCAAAGGAAATATCAGAAAAAAATTAACCTGTTATTTTCATCTGTTGAAATACTTACATTTCCATAGAAAATGTGGAAGGAAAAATTGTCAGATGAATGTTTAGAGAAGCCAAAAAAGTGTAAGGATTCGGTTTCCCATCATGCTTTGTGCTAGAAAGTCGAGCTCGTGTGCATTGGCTATTGGGCATTTGTTATCATGCGTTATGACTTGCGTTATATATACCCAAGTTTTGTCCAAATTTCTAAGAATTTTAAAATTAAAATTCGGTTAATTTGTTATCACTTTCCGACTTGTTTATTTATATTGAAACAAACTTACGTTATAACCTCAGATCTTGACAGATCCTTTAAACAACACATATTGATGAAGAAAAACAAAAAGAGCTCAGCCAGTCGGTGATTCGTATCCACTAGACAATCTGGAATGGAAAAAAAAATGGATTGTTTTATCCTAGAATATAATTGTTTATGCATTTCCAATGACGGTGAGTCCATAGAAAATTTATTTTTAATATGTAACCAGAGGGGAGTATAGAAGGTCATAGAAGTGAGTGGTCATGAAAAGGTTCAACACGTTTTGCTTACTATACGTTTAACCCCCTTCCCTCTCTCAAGAATTCCTGGATCCGCCCTTGTAAGATAATGTGCTAATGTACAAACATTTCACAAGCCGTTTCAAGGTTGATCGAGTTAGCATTACAGTGCATTGTGGGACTGTTTTAGGGGACGAAATATTTGCTAAACAGTACCACAATGCACTGCAAAGCCAACTCGATCCAGTCTCCTTAACCTCGAAACGGCTAATTCATCAAGTAGAAGAACTGAACAGCACTCACTTTCTTTCAATTCTGTATTCAAGGGACAAGTCATTTCACAGTATCCTGGATCACTTAGCAATTCTATGAGCTGGGATAATACAAAGGAAAAGTTAAATAGGATAAACACAGTGCCATCAGTCACTTAGGGATTGGAATAATTTCATCAAACTGAATTTTTCTTGGGCAAAATTTGAGCTCCAAGCGGGATTGGAACCCGTGACCTTCTCTTTGCTGGTCAGAGCTACTGGGAATTAATATAGACCCCCTGTGCACGTGACGTCAAACCAGCTCAATTTCGAGTGAGAAGACAAGAGAATTTCAATCTCCTGAGAATTGGAAACCTTTTATTTTGCCTTCCAAATTGAGCTGCATTCTGAAGTGCTGCAAGGGGTGTATTATTGAGCGAGGTCTAGATGGTATTTTAGACTGGTTACTTAGGACATACAATATACGAAAACCACCTATAAATGACCTAATAAACACCCACTTTCCAATAAACGCCCCTTGAAATTTCAAATTTGTTTTCAACACCTTTTTTCCCGGCAATAAACGCCCCGTGTCTATAATAGACGCCCCAATAAATGGCTACCGCAAGAAAAGACCCAAGATTGTACCTCCCAGACCCGAGATTGTAAGCCCCCCCCCCCCCCCCCCGACCCGAGATGCAAAAAAACTAACAGACACCCGGGCGTTTATTAGGTGGTTTATAGGTGTAAATTGATTGTTGAAAGATCTTAATCAGCATATGAGAAAACCAAGATTCGATTGCTGGATATGAGCGAGTTATGTTATCAACTTTCTTCGATACAAATGGAGTGATCCCAGAGAGGTCAAGCTCTGGTACTGTAATTCAGTTTGGGATCTTTTCTAATGACATGTAAAACTAAAAAAACCTTCTACATACATCTTGTTGACAGTTCCATGTTTGGTTTGCACCATTATCTTTGTCGTTTGATTTCCAAGACTTATTATAATTAAGGATCATTAAAACATCTTGTAACTCACACAAAAATATATTTCACTTGTTGAACACATTTAATTGTGTTACAGCTGTAAATAACATTTGATTCAATTATTTGATTATTTAAATTTTAATTGGGGGCATAATTTAATGCTTTCGCCAAAATCGCGAAAAATTAAGACACGCCAAAAGAAGTAGCGACGAATAAGGTAGCTTACTACGATACTACCTATGATTAAAGTAGAATGGCTTAATAATTAATTTCTGAACAATTCAAGATATTACCCACCAGACCCTGAGTTACACCAAAGTAAAGTAAAATATGTAATCTATTTTACGTCGAACATACAGGAAGTGGTTGCTCAGTCTCTTGAGCAAAATACTCATAACTATTGATAAAGCACTTGTATGGGCTCTACAGTGTAGCATATGATAGGCTGAGAAAGCAGATGTAACTACAGGGGGACGTAAGAATGTTGAAGTTGCAGTCAGTGTCATGTTTATGTTGAATAGGGGGGGGGGGGGGGGGGTAGTTGGGGAGCAAAAGGAGATGTGTTGTCTCAGGCTAAGTGTAGGAAGGATTAATACCAGGATAATAGATATGAACTTCAAGTAACTTAATCTATTTCAAAGGATACAAATTCTGGCTTGATAATCTGGTCATATTCCAAAATCTGGCACATTCTTGCAAGAGGAATAGCTAGAAAAAAAGTAAAGTTGGTTATTATAATATTATGTAATTTACAATACCATTATGTACATGCGAGTATAATCCTTTCTTGATATTTCTGCATGTCATCATTAGCCTCACTTTCATGCAGCTCATTTAAAATACAGATAATATTACCAAAAGCATGAGAACTCGATTATAAATCATTTCTTAATATTCATCTGCCTATGTAATTAGCTGCATGAAAGTGAGGCTAAGAATGACAAGCAGAAATATTAAGCAAGGCCTACTGTACAGTATGATGTTGATAATTGATGTTGTAAGGGTTCGATTCTAAATTCTTTCTCAATATCTACCTACATAATGAATGAGCTACATGAAAGTGAGGCTAAGGATGACATGCCTAAATAATTATTAAGAAAGCTCTGTACTGACAAAACTTTTGCTTAATATATATATATATACATCAGTTTCTGATGAAGGCTACAGTTTAAAGACTGAAAATGTAGACAATTTTAATTATTATTAGGCTCAGATTTCCAGCCACCAGAGTTTCATATGCGCCCGCAATACTCTCCCCTGCTGGTGAGATGGTTAGAAATCTGAAACTGAATATGGTTTGATAATCATTTTTCTCACCTCCAGTTAACACATACACTGGACAGTTAAGATGTCCTTTTATCTCCTGAAAGAAGAAAAAAAGACTAGCATTGATCAACTTAATCGAATGAAGCTGAATAAGAGACCCCATTTATAGGAGTGGAGATTGGGTTTACAAAAAAATTGGCAAACACTCTCCCCATTGCTGAAAATTTTAGAGTCCCAAAGCAATACAGAAGAAAAATGGACAAAATCCCAAGTGTTCATCTTACCAGTAAGCTACTTCAATAGCTAGTGTGCATGAGCTCAAAATTATAGCACAAAGCATGATAAGAAAGTGAGTTCTTACACTTTTTTGGCTCCACTAAAAATTCAATTGATAATTTTTCCTTCAACATATAATTTTCTATAGAAATAAAAGGATTTCAGCAGACGAAAATAACGGAGTATTTTTTCCTGGTAGTTCCTTTGATTTCCCTATATCATTTTTAAAGAACTCACTTTCACAGAGTGCTTTGTGAGCTTCAATGCATATTGCCTATTCAGTACCTTTACCTTACATGACCTGTACTTAAAAAATGAATGATAAGTATCTAAGGTCTCCATTTAATTATCCCAGCCTCATTTCTACAAGTGAGCTCAAGTTGTTTAACACTTAGCTAGTGACTGAGGATTACCTTTGCCACAGTATTAAACTGTGATGGCAGACATGCAATGAAAAGAATATGTACAGCAGAAGCAACCTAAAGTAAAAAGAAGTAATGTTGGTATTCATACTTAGAGTTTTTAAAGGTAAAAGTGGATTTAAAAGGGCATGCATAATCACCAGACGAGTGTGGGAATGAACAATCCATTTCTTGTTCATAGATATCCAGCCAATCAGAGTGTATGTTATATCATGGCTATATTTTGGCCTATTAATTATTGCATATAGATTAAGGTAGAGGGGTAAAGCTTACAAATAAAACTAAATATGGAAATGAAAAATAGATATATTTAGAGGATATTAATAGGTTTTTCTTCATATTGATACATGAAGTCCTTTAAGCCTCAGGTTCATGCAGTTATGACCACATTAGTTTTAATGTATTCGCATATTCCCATGCACAGGCTTTTTGCTGCCAAATGAGCTTTTACACACCTTATTGTATTTGGTTAAACCAGACAGCTTCACATCAAAAGGCTACAGGTGCATTGAAGATTGCAAATCATGCAATAAATGTGGTCATAGCCGCATTAAAGTGAGGCTAAAGCCTTCATCATTAAATATTAGAAGGGCCTACAGAGGAATACTTATTGCATAATACCAATGATCACTCAGGATTCATTGTTTTTGGAGGGATGTTTAATTGCTAACATCCCTCCCTCCTAAATAGAAAGAGGGAAAATTAGTTCTAAGACTCCCTCATGTTATTCATGAGAGTGTGTCCCTCATGTAACGCAATCATCTGGACACCGAGGCTAAAAAGACCAAGTTCAAAATCAGAGGCATTTCTAATGAGGATGTACGCCACCTTGATACAGGCTCTATTCAATATGGGATAGAGTAATAGGTCTTTGCATTTGAGTCCACACTCTAGAACAATCTTTGCGCATGTGTTAACTATGTTCTAAGAATCTAAACAGAAGAAATTCGTCAAAAAATGAATGAAATTTTTTTTTCTGTATAAAGTTTAAACAGAGATTTTTTAAGGCAAAAACCAAAAATCATGAAAACATTTGCCAATTTATACACGGATAAAACAAAGAAAATATTTTTCACTTTGAATTCAAGTTCTCCCTTGAGACAATATAGATTTGACACAATCATTTGAAAAACACTTATCAATATTCAAGTTATTCAACTTGATCTTTTGCTCTTATTTCCTCGGAAATCATGGTACATGTATTACAAACTAATACCATGGCATCTTTGGTATATTAACTAAGGATTAAATGTCCCCTCAGCCTTGGGAGGTTTAGTAAAAGTCGGTCCCTCGGCCTCCCTCAGCTTCGGGGACATTTCATCCCTAATATCCCGAAGATGCAATGGTATTAGTTATAAGTATATAATAATCAGGTACACTACATGTATTTACTGACATGTATTATTATTTAATTTTACAATTTATAATGACATTGAACATATTTGAATAACACTGATAAAGACAAATGTAACTTACTTTGATATTATCAAATCCACAGTGCACCCCCCTGGACTGCAGTGCTGATAATGTTTCAGGTCGTCTGGTTGAAATAAATATTTCTTCTGGGTGCACATCAGCTGTAAAAATACACAACACAGTCATTCAGCTTTAATTGGCTTTATGAACCACTTGAAGTGAATCATACAGTATAAAAGTAAGTGTGACTTCATTTGCTCTCATCAATAGAGCAGTTATCATATTACTATGAAAAACTTATGGCACAGACTGTGTCTTGCAGTGCCTGAGTCAGTACCATGCTATGTATGAAAATATTTGAAATTGTGTCGTGCACATGCTGCATCATAACCATGCTGTGTGTCATGACTTTTCACACTCATATGAAATCTGCACTGACAGGTGGACACTAAGGCATTTACATGGCATCCAATTAATGCTGAAGAATGCTGGGATAACATCAACTGAAGATACTATAATTTCTTGACTTGGTACTAAATGTGAGTAGAGTTTGTTAGGTCTCCCCCTACATAGCATTTTTATCTGAGTGGGTTCTCCAATTTTCCTTCCTGCAAAACTTACAGTACATGCTGATCTGTGAGTTGGCTGACTGCTCTGACTTAGAACAGCCCAGAGATTGTTTCAGGGTTCAATCTATGAGTTAGCTGACTGCTCTGACTTAGAACAGCCCAGAGATTGTTTCAGGGTTCAATCTGTGAGTTAGCCATGCCCTGACATAGATCAGCCCAGAAATTGTTTCAGGGTTCAATCTGTGAGTTAGCCGTGCCCTGACTTAGATCATACCAGAGGTTGTTTCAGGGTTCAATCTGTGTGTTAGCCATGCCCTGACATAGTCAGCCCAGGGATTGTTTCAGGGTTCAATCTGTGAGTTAGTTAGACCTAGCTGTCTTTGATCAGCCAAGAGATTGTTTCAGGGTACAATCTGTGAGTTAGTTACACCTACAGTGTAGCTGTCTTTGATCAGCCCAGAGATTGTTTCAGGGTACAATCTGTGAGTTAGTTACACCTACAGTGTAGCTGTCTTTGATCAGCCCAGAGATTGTTTCAGGGTTCAGTCTGTGAGTTAGTTACACCCTGTCTTTGATCAGCCCAGGTTGTTTAAAAAAAATTGAGTTCCCACTATTATTACCAAGCATCCTGGATTTTATATGGATCCCATCATACTGCATGCCCACACACTGTGTGTCCTTTTCAACTTTTATTTAGTGTATAATATATAAGAACTCTGCTGAAACCATCATGAAAGGCAAATCGATCAACTTACAGTATTTGAGTAATGTGTTTGTTAGCTGTTTTCCAAGTCGTCCACATCCAATGATTCCAACCAGTAATGGATCCCTTTTAGGGGCTTCTTGTAAGAGTTTGGACTATAGAATCATAATAACATGAATAACTTAGTAATTATCATAACAGTAAATGACTGCCTGCTGAATCGTAATATTAACGGGTAAAATAGATTACAGCTAATATCTTGTGATTTGCCATTTGTTTATTGATATTCCTCCCATAAAGTTTCCCCGGGCTTCACGTTATCCAACCTATATTTTTATTTTATTAGCTTTGCCAAATAACTAATTATGTATAACAACAAAACACAACAAGAACAAGACGGTACATACTTGTCAAGCTATCATCTTTTGACCCTTAAACTGGTGGGTATAAACCCTAGTGCCTATTGAAGGATATACAGCTAATTGCAATAATGTCATATAAAAATGACAAAATAACAAATAAAAATTAATTCGAATGATCTATTTCATTTTATTTTGATTATAAAGCCTCGTATATTGATGGGAATATACCTGTTTTAGTATATACCAGCAAGATAATCTGAGAAATGTCAGTCTACATACATGTACAGTATACCTTCAAAACAGTGAAATTACATCTGTTTTGCAAAAATAATTATTTCCTATAATTTGTTATTTTTATATGACAACGTTCTTGCAATTAGATGTACATTTGGTATAAGCTTATTTAAAATTACAGAATTCTCAAACCTTCTTAAATTTTGTTGGAGATCTTTTTTCAATAATCTTTTGCCGAGCATCATTGAGTACCGCCACTAGGAAAGCACTGTGCATAAAAAATAGAAACGATACAAAACCAAACATAATTTTTAACTACTTTAAAGCAAAAAATTGTTAAAAAGAATTTGCCTGAGACGATGCAGCGAGTCAGTTTGAGCTTCAGAAAGTGTTAAGTATTCATTGGTTTGCAAAAAGAGAAGAAATCTTTTCAAAACAATCGTAGCAACAATAGCAACAACTTACGCTTGTGCACAAGTTGACAACGTCAAAGCATGACTACGAGCTCGTAAATACAACAATTCTCTGGAAAAAGAATTAAGAATTTTGTTAGTCAGTATTCGAGTAATGTTCATCTTTCAGTAAGGACTAAGCCGTACTTTTCTTGAGGTGTTAAAGCAGCTTCAAATCTCAGTGAAGGTAAGTTTACACTGATGTCTTCGTCCGCCATATTTGTTGCTGCTGTGGTTGGCATGCAACCGCTGATCCGGCACCACAGGGATACCAACGCCGCTTCTGAAGATAGGTCCTAGACCCCCAATCAATCAATCAATGAATCAATGAAAATGTTTGCAGTTAGCCTGCGTAGCGGCGCATTTTTGTTTTTTGTTTTTTGTTTTTGTTTGGGGGGGAGGGGGGGGGGGGGGCTAGTCTGATAGAATTTAGAGGCAAAAAATTTCAATCTAAAGAAAGAAAAATATCAAACGATACGTCAGTTATTTATTTGTAAAGATTTAGTGGCCATTTTACCGACTGGATACGGGAAAAGTTTGATCTTTGACCCTTGTCGAACAAGATTGTCAAGGCTTTGGATTTGTACTGACAGTAACCCCGGGGGGGGGGGGGGGGCTGGGACTGTAACAGCTTCAATAGAATCGTAGAAGCTCAATCCATTGGGTTATTTATGCTCTCTGGCGGAGTAGCTAGAAAATCTCGATGAAAATTAAATAACAACTGGCAAACAATCAATTAAACGCTAAAACAATAGCATCATTGCAGGCGCTCCCTTCCTCTCCCCTCCTACCCAGTTCCCCTCTCTCGCTCCCCACCCCTCCCCCAAAAACCCCAAAAAATGCGCCGCTACGCAGGCTACTTATAAAATGACATTTTTTTTTCTAACAAAATGATTTTTTTTGCTGATAATATGACTTTTTTGCTGCTATTTTGCTGATAAAATGTCTTTTTACTGGGTTGCCATGGTGGCAAACCAGTCTTAAATTGAGATCCGTTTTGCGGGCGTCAGGTAGACCATAATTTCACACGTCATGATTGGTCGAGAACTTGTAAACGTAAATGTCCAATGTCCAATGAAGTTGCCACATGACATCGAGGATGATGTGTTTACAGTTTTTAGTGTTGTGTCGCCATTAATTCATTCGTTCAGGGTTCGTGAAGTACTAGTTTGTCTGTAGGCATGTTGCGTACTATCAAGCTATGATCAAATTAGATCTTACCAGATCTCAGAAACAAAACAATATACTGAGACAAACTACAAAACGACTGATAAACAAAGCTTTGATGATAGCTGACTCAAAGAACTTATAGAAGTCAGACGAGCTGATAGTGATCTACCCCGGGGGGGGGGGGGGGGGGGGACTTCGGGGAAAAAGTATCGGGTATGCTCGTCGTATCTCTTAGGGGTAAAAATCAGCGATTTGGTATCTTTTAGGGTCTTAAATTTGAGGTTTAGCAAATCAGCACTTTCTGGTATATTTTAGGGTGTTGAAAAAGGATATAGCCCATCGCATAATAACGCAATACGTATGCCTGCGTACACTCGGAATATTACTCAAGGAAAAACATTTCAAAAGCCTATATTTTTGAATAGTATTATTTTTGTGGTATCTCTTAGGGGTTAAAATTTGCCAAGCCACGCCCTTTTGAAAAAACTTCCGGTATCTTTTAGGGGTATTTTTGGAAATTTCCGACGAGCATACCCGATACTTTACCCCCTGAGTCCCCCCCCCCCCCCCCCGGGGTGATCTACAAGAAAGCGAACTGCCAAGACTCCTTGTTGAATATTTCCATTTATGAAAATACAACAAACAAAAATTGAGTGAAAAACAAATTACCAGTTAAACACATTTTGGCTAGGAGTATTTACATTGATAAAACGTTTGTTTGGCAGTGAGCAGTTTCGATCCTGAAATAAACATAGATCAGACATGCTAGGTCAACAAGTAACTTAATACTCCGGCGTTAAAACGCGTTAGTAACGTAATCAAAGCTGTTGTCGCACCAGTAAAGTAGGATGAAAGGTTGTTCTCCACAGGATAGGAAAACTTTTGTGCGAAATAAGTAAGGATTAGCATTGTGATTTGGCGAGTCTTGGAATGTTCATCATTGAGCCCTAGTTTTGATATAAAATAGCTTATTTGGCGGTGAGCAGTTCCCGGGGAGCAGTTTCGATCCTGAAATAGATATAGTTTTTTCATGAGACATGCTAGTCTTTAAGGTAGTCTAGGTTAACAAGTAACTTAATACTCATTAAAACGCGTTAGTAACGCAATCAAACCTGTCGTCCTACTAGAAAAGTAAGATAAAAGGTTGTTCTCCACAGGACAGGAAAACTCCTGCGCGAAATATGTAAGCGGAATTAGCTTGGAGATTTGGAAAGTCTTGGAATGTTCATCATCAATCTCTAGAACACTTGCACAGGCAACCCAGTGAACGCTCCAATTGCGTCTACATGTAGTTTGCTAATAAGATGACTTTTTTGCTAATAAAATGACTTTCTTTGCTGATAAAATGACTTTTTTTGCTGATGAAATGTTTTTTTTTATACATGGATAGTATAAAGAATTGTTTCATGATTTGACGTTTTTCATTTTTT
Organism: Anthopleura sola; assembly: GCA_023349425.1. Taxonomy (NCBI): domain Eukaryota; kingdom Metazoa; phylum Cnidaria; class Anthozoa; order Actiniaria; family Actiniidae; genus Anthopleura; species Anthopleura sola. Next base: position 949,748 of record JALHLI010000015.1, on the reverse strand, counting down.
CGAGAATCTAGATTTTAGAAATTTTCCTTAACTCGTGAAACATAAAATGGCCATTTGATTTTCCGTGAAACGTGGAACCATGTTTACGTAATGTACATGTCGGTTCGTATCACTGGTACCAGTAGATTAGTAGACATATTAATGACATTAATGGAACCATGTGTAAATGTCGGTACGTATCACAAGTACCAGTAGGTTAGAAGACACTGATTAATGGCATTAATGGAACCATGATCACATGTTGCAATGATAACAATAATACAACAAAAATAAACAATTGAAAATCACGGTAATACAGAGTCTAAGGAGTATGGACTACATTAAATGATTTTAAAACGAAGAATATACTCTACGCACGTACGCACGAACGATTTTTGATTGAAAATAAAATCTATGAATACTGCTTCTTATACATGATGTCAACGTCATTCAGTGATACCAACCATAAATCCGTCATTTTCTTTCGATCGATGCCACAAGTTCCACCAGCAAGGGTTTAAACGAACCATAAGTTTCCATGTTTTTAGTTTTTAGTGAAGAGTTTGCAGTCCTAAACAAACCCGCAAGCAAAGGCGCGATTTCTGATTACAGATGAAGAACAACTCCTCTTCTTTTAATGCCGTATTAAAGTATTTAAGTACAGAGTTCCATAGTCTACCATAGAAAGGAAAAGTCAAGATCGCGATTTTACAGCCCGTCAATCAAATGCTACGTTAGATCAATATGCATATCATTATTGGAGTCGCGTCGTCGTAGTTCTTTTTATTTCTCAGCGGTGTCGATTGGATTTCGCTGCTTAACTTTGGGAATCTAGTGGGGTCTTTAGCCCTTTATAAATATATCAGTTAATTTGGGAAGTATAAGCAGTCCCTAAGTAGAACTAGGCTGAAATGTGCGACGGAATTGCAGACGAATTCAGTTGTTGTTTTGAAAGCCATTGTTGACACAGATTACATTGATGTGCCAAAACAACACCGGATCATCGTTAAAAATCTTTCAAAAAGGATTTAACTTCTACATTGACAAACTGATAAGAAAATTCGTCATAAATTCCACATTGTAGTTAAATCTTTAGTAATGATAGTAAATAAAGTATAGATGATAAGTAAAGTGAATATGATATTATCAATACTAAAGGTTAGATAGTTTTATTGCATGAGGTCACTGAAGTTGGTCAATTTGAGGCCATACAAATTAGCATAATTACCCGTTCCGACTAAAGTCCTTATTTCTCGAAAACAAAAAAATATTTTCGAAAATCAAACACACCACAATGATTGGGAGATAATGAGCTATCAATCCTGAAGGTTTGAGGGAAATCGATTTTTTTTAGACTTGCCACGATATTTTTGAGTTTTACTGACATCCTCTCTTAATCCTTTCATTACTCTTTAAAACCGATACTGTGTAGTTATTTGTGGGACAAAATTTTTATTCCACCGGGAAAACTGCCGCAACGGGGGATTTCGCTATAATGTCTGAATCAGAAACCATGAATTAAAACTGGTAGCAGAACTATCGCCTCTGATCTGTGTCATGTGTCAGTGGCGGATGCAGAGAGGGTTCCATGGGTTCCACGGAACCCCCCTTTGAGCATCAGACCCTTTGAAAAGGGGTATATGAAATAATGAGAATACGTCCTGCAATGAAGTTTTACGTTTACGAAGTTTTACTTATTGATGAATTCAAGGTGAGTGGACGTGTCAAAGCTAGCTCTACAAACTGTCCAATTTAGACAATTTTTTTTACCATCGCCAGAAAACCGCGACATGCAAGTGCGGTCAGCGGTATTCAATGGGCGCATTGCGCATGCGTTTAATAAGTGGAAACCCTACTCTATCGAAGATATTTAAACAAGGGAATCAAGATTAAGGCCCATCTCGACTTTATCTTAGATTTTTTTAGTAGAAACTCGCACGTTTTTCAAAAGTTCCCGCAAGTTTAGTAAAGACCGCTGACATTTATGATTCATTCGCGGGCTTACGGACCTTCCTGCGATGGTACATACCTTTGGGCGCTATTTTCTGGGGGTCACACTGGATATTCGGACCAAATATGCTATTGTGTGCCCCGATCGAGAGTTGCTCTTCAAAATGGCGTTTCAACTATGAGATTTGGCTTATTCTTTGCGAAGATATCAAGCCCCGAAGTCAGAACTTTAGCGTGGAAACATGGAGGTATTTTTAAACTGTTTAACTGCTGTTATTGTTCAGCAATCGAAAGGAAACCTCGGATTTTATCCTAGAGCCGAGACTTAGTTTCGAGCTGGTGCTCAAATAATTAAACAATATTTCTGAATGCAGACATTTGTTTCTTTTGTCGTCTATTCTCTGTTTCGGCGAATTACAAACTAATTTAACTTTCGTTTATTTTTCCGTTCTCATACAAACCTCTGCTTTCAGTGCGAATTCTCTAGGAGTCATTTTGAAATTTAAAAAGGAAACTACAAATTTAGATTAAAGTAATATTTTTCTTGCAGGTTATAATATCCTATAAATGAATTACAAATTGTGATGCAGACATTTTTTATCCGCCAACACACAGGCTATATTTTAGACACTTTTTGTTTTAAACCCATACATTTCTCATAACTTTTCGCCGGCCGTATTTTCTTCTGAGCCGGGTTAACCATGCGTGACAAGGGTAGCGGCGCGGTTTTCTGGCGATGCTAAAAGAGCAACGAAAGTTAGCCTAAAGGATGTCAACTGATTATATGACAATTTCTGCTTTCAAAGAGATGGGGAAAGACGAATTTCTGCCCAGTACACATAAAAGTATCCAAGTTGAAATCGAACCGATCAAGCAAAACATGGCGGCTCTTGGCAAACGCTGTAATGAGATTGAAAAGTCTCAAAAATTCGTTTCAAAACAATTCGATGACCTAACAACAGCTCTGCAACAGTCTCAAAAAAGAATCGAAGCCCTAGAAAAAAACTGTGAATCACCAGGAGGCCTTTCTAAATATGACAGTGCAATATCATTTTATAATCTACTTCACATTTTGAATCTTAACAATTTGTTGAAGTTCAAAATGGGTTGCTTTATTCATAAACTTGATCATAATAAGTCAGAAGTGCCAAAGGTTTTCTGGTCAGTCTTAAAACCTATTTCAACTATTCATTCGTAAAATACTAGGTACTCTTCAAATAGAAATTATTATACGCCTTATGCCAGGACCAATTATGGTCAGTTCACTTTTGCTTACACTGCACCGAAACTAAGGGAAGAAATCCCAACGACTCTTAAAAATATAACATCATTTCTTATTTTCAAAAAATCTTTGAAAGCTTATCTACTCGATAAGCAACAATGAAAATATCTTATAAGTATGTAAATAGCCATTTAGTATATTTTAGCTAGTTTAGCCTAGTATAATCTCACCACTGAATAGCATATATATTGTCTGTAGTGGTGGTTTACTCGAAAGTTTACACTACTTAAACCATCACTGCACACTATAGTTATTATTTGTATTTTTGTATTATAATTTACTAAATATTATTCAAGTTATATCTTGTAAATACAAACAAATAGACCAATTTATGTAAATATTATATACAGTGTGTAAATAAACTTGAACTTGAACTAGAACGTATCAGTTGGAAATGGAACCCCCCTTTGTAAAATTCTGTGTGTTAGTAATAGGATCAATCCCTTCTCCCTTTTTTCTTTTCAGTTTAGTTTCATTTGACTCTCAGTTAATTTTATTCGAAATAAGTAACAATTATTTTAATCATAGTTCAACTAAAGTCTCTCATTCATCTGTTTCAAGTCAACTAAGTATAGGTGGTTTGAAGATCTAAAATTCCTCAGTTGCAAAAAGCGAACGGCTCAATTATTAAACACTGTGTGACATGCACGTTACGTAGAGCTACTTGGTCAACCAAGGTCGACTAATTGGAAATTAAACAATTCTTCCCATGCATTGAGATTAGCTTTGCTTAAATTATTATATCAGAAATATTATCTCTAGTGCAATGTCCCCGCTTCTCCTCCTCCCTCTCCCAAACATTTCTCCTTGACATTTTTTACATCATTGTTTGATTATGCAAGAATACATTATGGCACCCGCCTTAACCTGTATGCAAGGTTGATAACCGTTACTCAAAAAACAGTTTTAAAAAAAGTACGGATTCAAGAAACTATGAAAAGACAAACCATAGAAGAAATATTCAAACAAGATAACTACCACACTCAGAGAGAGAACCAAAGAGAGAAAATTTTAAATTGTTACCGAAAATGGCGACACCCCAGAAGACAGCAATGGTTTGCTCTGTGATGGTTCTCGTTGTTCTGACGGTTGAGTTGGGATTATCAACGGCGGCCATCCACCGTAAGTGATATTTACTTTCAAGTTCTTTAAATGACTTGATTTAGGTAGTGTAACGGTAGGGCACTCGCCTCTCTCCTCTGATGTCTCGAGTTCCATTCCTGTCACATGAGAGTTTCTTCCTTGATTCGAGAATTTGCTTCCGGGTTCCCCGCATTTTCTCCCTCCACCAAACCTAACACGCTAAATTCCAAAAACTACCAGATGCGCTTAGTGTCAGTGTTTCTTTTTTATTTCTTTTAATGGCTGTTTGATTGCTTTTTTTCCACCCAGCTCTGACTGACTGTGGTAAAGGAATGTTTGGATGCTGTCCTGACAATGTTAGCTTTGCCTTAGGAAATAGGAAAGAACCCCATTGGGAGCCATGGTGCGCAAGTAAGTTCGTTACAACAATAACTTTCTCTTCTTACTGATTAAAAACAAAATGCGAAGGAAAGGAAGCGTAAAGGTGATCTCTCTTATTTTTACGGTGTAAAATTTAACTTTTTATCCATACTAGCTTTTGTAATATCTCTTCTGCTCATCTTTGTAATTCCCTTGTAAAATGTAAATGTAATTGATATTAGGTCGAAAATGCAAATTTGATCATATTAATATGTTAATTTGCGATATAGAACTATGATTAAATATTATTATTTAGATATATGAACATGCAGGGAGTGATTTCTCATTCTCCCAAGTCAGAAGCTCATGATATCGAAGCGCTCGACGCCTCCTCGACGCCAGATCGAACAAGGATTTTGAACTGATATTTCATTTTAGCGAAGCTCCCGCGCGGAGCACCATACTTAAGAAAACATGGAGTTGATTTTGTCTTGATTGCGCCATCACCTTGTCCATGAATGCGTACGACGCAGGGGAGGGGGGTTAATTGGACACAGCGCGCGAAGCATCAACAGATAAAACGTCATTTGTTTTCATTTGCTCCTGGACGTCGAGAAGTGAAGAGCGGGTCTCCCTAAAACTAAACATTATGTGGCAAAGCTCGAAAAATTGAATTAAAATCGTTCAAATTCTACCCATTAGGGTTAGGATCTCCATCACTAGTTTTGGTATTGCTCGACTCTAATTTACATCGTTTTCTGTCATAATTGCTTTTAATCCTTACGAAGATCATGTAAAAACTTCCATCTGAATTAAGCATCTCCCAATGAAAGGCTTGCAAAATATATCGTCAACATTACGAGAAGCATAAGTTTGAAATATATACCGGTATGCAAAGTTACTAGATTGTTTGGTGAGAATATCTACATCTTAAAATTTATTATTTAAAATAGAAAATTAGGCTAAATCTTCTTTCGTTCGAAATATTTATTTTCAATATTTAGGTGCTCTCATTTTCCACTATTTCATAAACCAAATTTTATGGTGGTTTAATTTGTTTTGCTGCTATTTTGCCCCCTCTTATGACCATGATCCTTTAATGTGACGTCATAATGAAATAGGGCAATTGATAAAGCAGTCGATAAATCGAATAGGCCTTTTGCATTATGGCGTCATTTACTACCACTACCAAGAATCCCTTGCACAATTCTTTTGTTCCGTTTATTAGCACAATTTGTCTTACTATTCTCATGAGAAAATAAAAATTAGACATGATAAGAAAGAAATAAGCTTAAATAAGCTCATTCCATTGCTTCTTTTACAGTTCTCATTTTTCTGGACACATCAGATGGGTCAACTTTCTTTCCGGTGGTTTCTCTTATCAGAAACTTTGCGTTAAGGTACTCTTTTTGCTAGTCGGAGAATCTTTTACGTAAACGAGTAGACTTCAGAGCCCATCCCATTGTAAGAGGAGCAGATGATGTCGATGTATAGGTGAGCTGGAGGTTTCTGGATGAATAACGGGAATTTGACTTGTGCCAGGTTCTAGCTTGGTTGCGTACTCTTTTATGGCCTTGTCATAAAGGGTCTCGTGCTCTAAACAACGTTTGTGCTTTCCACATTCCAAGTGCTTCTGAAGGGATGAATACCTCACAAACGATTTTACGCATCCCTCATCAGGACAAGTAAATAAACGGGGTTTTGAAGTTGCTGTATTGGGTTCACTGGATTCTGAGGAGCTGCTGTCAGAATTGTTAGTCGTGTCACTCCCTGACTGATGGCGCTTGGCTTTTCTGGATTTAACGGGCTCAAGTTTTGCATTGCCACACAGGCTACACTCGATTGTTGGTAGTTCCTTTTCATCATGTATGTCGAAATTCTTCCAAGGTAATTCGTTCCCAGGGCCAATGTTATATGCCCTCCATATCTTGAGTCCTGTCTTGCTAAACTCAATGTTGTTGATATAACTGATTTTATCCAACTTGAAGCTTTTCCTGAATTGGTTTATAGGAGGACTGCATACTGTTGTACTCACTCCTTGCACCCCACCAGACAAGTCAATGGCCTCTTTCATTTGAAACGCCGTTTCAAGGTCATTGCCCGCATTTAAATACCGCGCCATGTGTGACTTAATTTGGGGCCGCCTTTCGGTCACATGACCCTTTTCCACCCTGTCGATCCGAAACGTTAATTCTTGATATTTCTACTCCTGATTGTTTTTAGCGACTTGAGGGGCTGCAATGAGGGTCTGTTCGCTATGGTAGCAGGCAGCATTGTCCTGCCTCAGATAAACTGTTTTTAGTTCTGGCATTACTTCTTTAAAGTGCCTGAAGACATCATTCAGAACAGATAGTACCGTGGAGCTATCTTGTGAAATAGGTCATTATTTCTAATGGCTACGGCCAGATGCCACAAAATGCCTCGTTTGGCAAACCAGTCTGACTGACTCATGGTATTTCATGGCCCAGTCAGAAAATATTAACGCTGAAGAATAATCCAAGTTCCCTAGTATGTCCAATCTGTATTCATCCTGATTGACAGAGCGCAGAAGGTGTGATTTCCAATCATGTATATCCTGCTTTGCCTGTGAGAACATGAATAACATTTCTTCCCTTTCATCTTCTGTGTATTTAACAACTTTCAAATTCTCTTCAATCTCTAAAATGGCCGACTCCAGAAGAGAACAACGATCGCAACTTCCTTTGTAATGCTTATCATTGGCATCACTCAAAGCGTACACCCAACAGTGTTCTGGAACCGTGGAATTTTTGGACACGTCAACCTGAAATTTGTTAAATGGCTTTTAATTTTTTTGTAAAATTTTCACAAAATTCACAAATTTCCCTCAAACTCGGAAACGTGTAAAAAACATAACAAATGTCATAAAAGAATGCAAAACGTTGCATGGAAAACAAATAATGGGATCCTGATGTTAATTCGCATATTTGATTACAAACACACTAAAAAAAATAGTTTATTTTCCAAAAAAAATCATAAATCATTACTTCTTTCTAAACTCCCCTAAGCTTCCCTCTAAGCTTCCTTTAGCTGATCTTTCTTCGCCTTTGCCCAAGATAACCCCAATCCGTAGTTCTCCAAGGCAATCGACAACTTGCGCCAGGTCTTAAACGCTTTGGCACCTTGCGCTACAAAGTAATCTAAACCTTGGAGAGATTTCCTTACTGAAGCAGAACACACATCCAATATTCTGTAAAGGGTACTGCGGCGCATGGGCTTGAAGTCTTCCTCGCTACAAAACAACTCATACTGCTGAATAATTTGTGCCGGGATTACAGTCCTGATGACATTGGGAACGACGATTTCCTCACTGGACCATAGCTTTAACTTCCTTTCACCAAATGGGAGGTCTGGACGTTATGCGCACTTGTAATGAAGTCAGTGAAGTGACTTAGCTGTCCCGTAGATACATACAGTCTGGTATGGGTAGTATCAGGCACTACAGCACCACGCCCATGAAGAAGTTGATGATGCCTAGCAATGTTAAATCTATAGCGCGTCAAGTCTGGAATCCACCGCTGCAGCATCTTAAATCTTACTTTGTCGACCATGATCGAAATGATCTGACGCCGTGTACCCCAGTGCTTAGCATTGTTATAGCATTCAGTGAGGGCATCTAATAAAGTATAGTCAACACCCGCGTCTTCTTGATTGAATGGGAATTGTTTAGCTACGTCCCTTGATCTAGCCAAATCATCTCAAAGGCTTTCCACGTCTCTTGGTGCTATTTCCTCGAGAACAGCTTGAACTGCTTCCCGTGCTTTTCGGGTATAATACCGCCTTGTTCTCCCTTTAATAGACTGCCATGGGGTCATAAGCTGATTCCGCACAGGGCTTACATCTCTACTCGATAGAAACTCATTTAACGATCTGCTGTTTCTGCCGTTACTTGATGGTTCTGTTTCCTTGTCAGACTCCTCTGAACTTTCTGATGGTTTACAGAGACTGATGGGGGTCTCTGGTGGAAAAGAAGACAAAGCGGGCGTGGCAACTATAACCTCGTCATTCTCTCCCTAAAAGATACAACAATATCAGTTAGGAAATTGCAGTGAGCTATTTACTTTCTTAAAATCGTGACCATAAAATAATATATATGCCCATCTATAAATAATCATTCGAAAGTACAGTTAATCAGAATGTAGGAAAGCCGATGTACATCTAGCTGTATTCCAACGTTCCTTCCCATCAGGCACTGCGGCCTAAGTGTATTATTAATGGTTTGGGATAAAACAGGGGTTTTGAATCTTTATTTGGACACATATGTATTCACAGTTCTTTTGTTTACCTGTGTTCGTGCATAAAAAACAGGGCATCGTTTTCGATCGTCTATCATTCATTTATTCCAAGAACATTCACGAAGCCGCGACTTACAAACTATGACTTGCGAAACGACTTGCACACAGCGACTTGCGGTTTTTGACTTACGATCTACAATAAGAAAAGCGGCGATTACAGGCAGTAAAACCATATAAATCCTCCAAGGGGGACAAATCAATACATATCTTCTTTAGAGTGCTAAAAAACTCAACTAAAGTTACCATGATCACTTACCAAGCAACCATGCAACTCGTGACCATGGCAACTGTCAATCAGCACGTTTCGGCGCGAACAACCTGGATAACAAAAGGTCATTGAACTGGCTCACTATAAAACAGTTATATTACACCTTATAACCCAACAATGAATTTTCGCGCGCTGTCATTGGTTCAAATGGGTCACGTGCAGGACGGGTATGTTTTACAAACAAGTCAGAATAAAATACAAATACTGGTTGAGAAAACTACGCCAGGAAACACGAAAAAATCAACAAAATATACTGTAAATGTCTTCAATGGTAAGCATCCATGTTTCGTGAATGAAGTTTTTGGTTTGTTTTCGAAATTGTTTTTATAAACTACTAAAAACCAACAAAGAATTCGACAACAAATGTCAAACAATAGAATAGTTCAATGTCAAACAGCTTTCATTTACCAAAATAATTGTTTTTATATCCAGCTTGGAGACGAGAGAGAATTATTTTTTGAAAACTCTGGAGATGACGAGTCGATGCAGTTTGCTGAATTCATTTCAGTGAAGTCGTTGGGTTATAAAATAAATAAACCCCCTCTGGCTCACTGGAATATGGTTGATAATGTCCTTGGATGAGAAATGGTCCTCAAAATATCACATTTACCCTCGAAGCGTAGCTTCTCGGCCAAATGTTCTTTTTTCGGACCATTTCTCATCCTCGGACATTATCAGCCGATATCCCAGCCGCCAGGAGGGGTTTATTTACTAAATAAACTGAATATAGGGAATCCTGGGTAGTGTAACGTTATTGTATTCACCTTTCACTTCTCGGCTCTTAAGGCTTCGAATTTCTGGCCTTTAACTTGATATCACATGTGGGTAGAGTTTGTAAGATCTCTCCCTTGATTTGAGGGGCCGTTTTCCTCCCTCGACAAAACCAACAACCAAAATTCCAGTTTGTCATGTTAGTCATGCCCTGACTTAGATCTGCCTAGAGGTTGTTCCAGGGTTCTATCTGTGAGTTAGCTGTGCCCTGACTTAGATCTGCCTAGAGGTTGTTCCAGGGTTCGATCTCTGAGTTAGCTGTGCCCTGACCTTTGATCAGCCCAGGGTATCAATAACATTTGATGGTTTTCCCACTTTTAGTTTCTCGATATACCCACTTGGGTTAGCTTTATTTGTATAACTATAGAAAATACAAACGACCAGAGTGGGATCATGGTATGCAGCTGATGCCAATAAAAATCATTGTACATATTATGACTCTTGTAATGATTGCTCGTCTTGTGCATATTTTGTAAGCAGTATTTATTAAAGATCAAACAATAAATAAATACACGCTATTTCAATTCATTATATTTTTTTGCTAAATATTTAAAGGAAGTAACTTACCAATGTAAGAACTGCAATCTCATGCGAGAGAGCTTATATGGGTGTGTCACAGTCCCTCTGATATTCAGTCTCTGAACAACATTCACTTGGAGTTTCTTTGTACACATCGAAACTTGGTCTACAATGCCTACAAATACCTTTAGATAGGAAATAGATTAATTACATTTACATATTTAATATCAATATCTTACATTTATTTATATGTCTGTCTTCAAGGGAAGTGCCTAGCATGAGTCCCGTTCGCGCTTTTCCTATTGGGTAATTTTATTTATCTACTTTTCCTTTAAACTATTTTCAAGTATTGTATAAAGAGCTATTGCCCAATAAAGTTGTAAAGAAATGAGTGATAGGCATATTATTTAAAGTTTGACTGGATTGTTTGGTTCAGTGTTTGCTAATAGTTGTGTATGCATATCTTTCTTTCTTCGTAAAAAGAACAAAAAAAATAAAGCGAGGTAAAATGTGGCTGAATTAATTGAGTTTACTTTGTAAGATTCCGCGCATACAAAAAGTCAAAATCATGTTGTCAAGGAGTTTCTTGGGATGGTTAACTGTAACCTTACATTATCATAAATCAATGTCCGCGCGTACTGTTCTTAGCATGTCATTGACTTATTTTCAAAGTGAGTTTACCTGAACCAACTGGAACAAGACCACCTGCATGTCTTCTGCAAAATCTGTTCAGAGATCGACTTAGAAATTCCACGATCTGCTTTTCTTTTCTCGTGTTTAGATATTTCTTGTGGGAAGACACATTTGTTGGAGTTACGTCGCCAACCTAAACCAAGCTCTGATCTGTGATGTGGGCAGTACCTGTTTCGTATAGTTTCTGTTGTTCACTAGCGTGGAAAATACCAGCTCGCACCAAAATGAGTTGACTTTCTGTATCCACACCAGAAATCGTCCATAAAGATTTATGCCCACTGATGTCCTTACAGCAGGCGCGAAGAGGAATAATCTCGGTGTTCTGTTTTTCATCTCTTCTCTCAAATGAACAAGGAGTACTGGTTTTACTTTGAAAATGACACGAGACTTGCATTACAGTTTAAGGTAATTCCGTAGTAATAGATCCGAACATAGAATTTTAATAAAACTTCACACAGTCATTAAGTTAATGCTACTTATTCCAAAAATGAAATAAAAAAGTGGGGTCACCGTGCTCGTTTTGGCGCTAGATGACGGCAATTTATGGCATTTTTGGGGTCGTGCGAAAGAAATTTTCGAATCATGAGAATCGAACAAAAGGCCCCACCACTTTCAGGAAGTCATTGCTAACATTAAAATATTTGCGTTATTCTTTCTTTTATGAAGCAAAGCAACAGTTGGATGCCGAAAATTTTCCGGAAAATGCAGTCGTTGTAAAAAACAGGGACTTTTCAACTTCGATGTTCTCCCTAATATCGATCTCGAAACAGTTTTCCGCAGTATGTTTTTGAGAATATCTCGAAAACTGGACATGGAATTTTGTTTAAATTAAGATATATTATGGTAAACCTATTCCTTATTGATTTACTGAAATAAAAAAGATAGGTCACCGTGCTCGTTTTCGCGCTACAGCTCGCTAAAATACGAATTTTGCCCTCAAAATGTAGTGATCTAGAAAAGACTAGGGAGAGTTTACACACAAAAAAATATAAAAAAGCCGGACTGTGATATCTTTCTAGATTTATACAAAACTCTCAAATCAATGCCAGATACCTTCGATTGATAATTTCCTGGTTGTTTTGGTTTGTTTTCTGTATTTTGTGTATTTTTAACAAACCGTTTTTACCAGCCGGCCGCCATCTTGAAATAATAGCCGATGTGCACGAGCTCGCGCTGGCTAAAATCGTGCGCAGTAGCACGTGCGCAATGCAAAACTACGGAATTACCTTAAATGCTATGGAGATGGATCTAATAAATACGTAAACATCCGCTCAAGTTTAAGAAAAAAATATAAATAAAAATATAATAAAAATATGATCACTCTTATAGTAAGTGGGGAAATAAAGAAAATATTTGCTTGCAAATAGAAATTTTATGTTTTCAAGGAAGAGGCGTTGTACATAATTTGTATATAACAATAAGTTCATGTGTATAGATTCTTACGTAATACTATATGATACCCGGTGGGGTATAGGGGAATGCAATGTGGCCTACCCCCTCTGCCAGAGGTAAGCGTACACGTGACTTTCAAGCGGCGTCCATTCCACGCTTAGAGTCAACGAGACAACATCTCAACTCTTTGATCGCCATTATTTGGTAAGTTTGATACCTTGTATAGGATAAATTATTAATCCTTGGTTATTTCTTAGTCTTATTGTTTTAATCCTTGATTGCTTCTTATTTTAATAAGATAAGTGACCTTTTGTTGTTGTGTTCGGGTTACGCCACGCGTTGTAACGCTTGGGGGTTTTACGCTTGCTTTGAGTCTCATTAACCCTTTGTAATATGGCTGGTGGTGTTCCTAAAGTTCTTATTTTAGGTCATTCATTTGTTAAGCGCTTGTCTCGAGACATAAATAACGGTTTTGACCCTAGAATGGACCTTGCTTTTGGCTTGGAAGGGTCGGCTGCGGTTCGTTTATTCGGCGTGGGCGGTAGGACTGTTGATAAGCTTCGCCGGTTTGATCTTGATATAATACGTTCATTTGCCCCAGACATTGTAATTTTAGAGTTAGGAACTAACGACATTTCTGCTTCGGCCCCTGAAATTGTGGGTTCTGCTATTGATGACTTGGTTCATTTACTGCAGGATAGTTTTTCGGTGCGTGTGATCGGTTGGTGTTGTGTAATACCTCGTGGTATTTCTTATCCCGACGCGGCGCTCTTTCATCACCGCGCCGAAGTTCTGAATAATTATTTGCGAGTAGTTTTCGATCCTGACCACAGGGTCTTTTGCTGGAGGCATAGCTTGTTTAATCATCCAGCTAAGGATTTTTATTTGGCTGACGGCGTTCATTTAAACTTTGCTGGACAATATCATTTGTACCGTAGTTATCGGGGGGCCATTATGAGGGCCTTATCCTTGCTTTAAGTTTTTGTTGTTCACACGTCATGGGCATTTACTTTGATATCTGACTGGGTGTTTTCCTAGTATTTTTGTTAGTGCTGTTGGACAGCGTCCTTGCACGTGAATTGGTGTATTCCAATTTATTAGAGTGTTTTCTCTAAATAATTTTGCTAATTTCACAGCAAATGGAAGCTTTTAGCGTCGACTGTTTTGTTGACAGGCTTTACATGCTGTTTGTAAATTAGTTGTGACTTGGTGTATTCCAATTTATTAGAGTGTTTTCTCTAAATAATTTTGCTAATTTCACAGCAAATGGAAGCTTTTAGCGTCAACTGTTTTGTTGCCAGGCTTTACATGCTGTTTGTAAATTAGTTGTGACTTGGTGTATTCCAATTTATTAGAGTGTTTTCTCTAAATAATTTTGCTAATTTCACTGCAAATGGAAGCTTTTAGCGTCGACTGTTTTGTTGACAGGCTTTACATGCTGTTTGTATCGTAGTTGGCCCATGACTTCAATTACTTTCTTTGTTGTTCTGTTCATGGGTATGCAGAGTCTGCCTGCTTTTTACTTTCTGTTTCAGGTACAGTGGCAAACAACACCAAAAAACAAAACAACAAAAAACAGAATGCCAAAAACACGTAGTTCTTCTAGACGTACACAGTCCTCTGCTACACAAGCATCAAATGCCCCTAGACGGTCCACAAGGCGTCAGGGAGTGGAAGTTGAGCCTCCTCCACCTCCTCCTGCTCCTCAAGGTTTGTCTCCCGAAGTGTTGGCTAGCATAGTCAGGCAAGTGACAGAAGCAGTAACAGAGCGTTTAGCCTTAGCAGCCCCAGCCAATAATACCTCACCATCAGTCACATCTTCAGCTGGAGTGAATTCTACAGCTGTGGGGACCCACCCTGCCCAAAACCACACTGGGCCTGCAGCTTCAGCCACAGTTTCGCCACCGTTAGGCTCCAACCAATTAACCGAGTCGCCATTAGATCAAGGCCCAGCTCCTGATGTCCTGGTCTCTGGTGCCATTGCTGCCGTCCAGGCGGGAATTACAGGTATGAGATATGATTCTGGGATACCTGAAACCCCTTCCTCATTGTTTGCATCTCCGAGTCTGGAAATTGATGCTCGGGTGTCTGACAAGGTCAAAGGAAAGATATGGAGCAACGAATATTTTGACTTTAGTATTTTGCTAAGCAATCCAAAGCTTGAGGATAAGTTTAAACTGTCCATAAATAATGCTGATAGCGATAGCCCTCCATCTCTATGTTTAGAGCCAGTTTCTAAACATAGGAAATTTCTTTCCATTGATTTATGGCTACAGTGTTTTCATGTTTTTGTTGGCGTGTATTGCCGTAAATTCCCCAATGAGGCCCCTGCCCTCATGAAATACGGGGAGGTTGTCCAGGATTTGGCTGCCCGTGGCCATAACTGGAAATTCTATGATGAGAATTTCCGGTTTCTTCGTCAAGCACAGTCAGCCGCTTTGCCTTGGCACGCAATACACTGGGAATTGTGGATGAGATCCCAACAGTCTGCTCCGCCTAAAACTAGTCAACCGGTGAATTCGGCCAAGCACACGCAGGATAAGCCCTCATATGGTTACTGTTTTAAGTTCAGTAAGGGGGTAGCCTGTCAAGGATGTGCCTATAAGCACTTATGTTTTAAATGCGAGGGATCTCATGCACCCAAAAATTGTTCCTTTCGTGGCCCAAAGTTCACTAAAGAGGGCAGCCAGGCCGCCAAATCCCAACCCGGCAATACACGTCACAAATAGTCTTCCTACCCCAGTCCAAGCGGACCGATTGATTTTCTTTTTATCTGGATATGATCCTTCCATTGCAGAGGAGATTAGGTTAGGCTTTAAGTTTGGCTTTCCACTTCATTTCCGAGGTCTAGAAACCTCATGTTGTTTTGACAATTTGAAATCCGCTTTACAAAATCCTGAGGTAGTCGACCTAAAGATTCAAAAGGAATTGCATGCTGGTCGTATTTCTGGGCCTTACGAAACCCCACCATTTTCACCTTTTAGGGTTTCTCCCCTTGGGGTAGTGCCTAAGAAGACCATTGGCGAATTCCGGTTGATTCATCATTTGTCACATCCTAAGGGCTCCTCTGTGAATGATGGTATTCCGGAAGAGTTTTCAACCGTCCACTATGCCACCATTTCGCAGGCAATACAGCTTATTAAAACGGTTGGGCGTGGTTGTTTTATGAGCAAAACCGATGTCAAAAATGCTTTTCGCATTGTGCCTATCCATCCGAATGACCATCATCTCCTTGGGATGAAATGGAGAGGCCTGTACTATTTTGACCAGTGTATGCCAATGGGCTGCTCTAGTTCTTGTAGAACGTTTGAATTAGTTAGCTCTGCTTTGGAATGGATTGCAAAGGATAAACTGAAAATTGATCATTTGGTTCATGTTCTTGATGACTTTTTTATTGTTGCACCAACTTATGAATTATGTCAGCGCCAGCTTTCATTGTTTGTGGATTTGTGTACTTATTTAGGGATCCCCATAGCACCAGAAAAGACTTTTGGTCCAGATAATGTATTATCATTTGTCGGTATCGAGTTGGATGCCATTAGACTGGAGGCTCGGCTGCCTAAGGATAAGATTGCGAAGTGTACCATGCTTATTTCTGATTTTCTTAAGAGGAAAAAAGTAACTTTGAGGGAAATTCAATCCTTGACTGGTCTATTAAATTTTGCATGCTCGGTCATTGTGCCTGGCAGAGCATTTTTACGACGACTCATAGACCTCACCATTGGCATCAAGTCTCCTTTTCATTTTATTCGCCTAAATCAAGAGGTTAAAGCTGACTTGAGGGTATGGGAGGAATTTCTGTCAGAATATAACTGTAAATCTTTTTTCCTGGATGAGCAGTGGTATACTTCGGAGTTCTTGAACCTTTATACGGATGCATCAGGTGCTGTAGGTTTCGGGGCTCTTTTTGGCAATAAATGGTGCTATGGGTCCTGGCCGGTGCATTGGACCACTTATAATATAGCTGTTCTCGAATTCTACCCCATTGTCCTTAGCTTAATGTTATGGGGCAATGAGATGCAGAACAGACATATTTTATTTTTTACTGATAATGAGGCCTTGGTTCATGTGATTAATAAGCAGTCATGTAAGGATAAAAACCTTATGTTTTTTGTTCGAAAGTTAGTTTTAATATGTTTGAGACATAATATTGTATTTAAAGCCAAACATGTACCGGGGGTCGAAAATTATCTAGCAGACTCCCTATCTCGCTTGCAGATCAACAAATTCCTCCAATTGGCTCCACCTTCCATGGATCAGTCTCCAATAGACATCCCCCCTCACCTGCTGCCACGGAATTGGCAGCTATAGTCACACACTTGACAGGGTCAAGTCTTCAACCTTCTTCAGTTCCGACATACCGAAGGGCATGGAAGCTTTTCCATCAATTTATGGTGACCATTTTTCCAGGTACACCTTATACCATCCCCCTTTCTCCTCCTACTGTGGCTCTCTTTATTGCTTATTTATATGATCGGAAATATGCCGCATCTACCGTTAATACATACGTTTCAGCCTTAGGATATAGCCATCGACTGTCGGGGTTCCCAGACACCACCAAAACATTCTTTATCACACAAATGCTAAAAGGGTATGGGAAGCTTGGTTCTCGTCTGGATTGTAGATTACCTATTACAGTGCCTGTTCTGCACAGAATTCTTAGTGCCACGATGCAAATGAGAGAGACGAGATACAATACATGCCTATTCCAAGCTATGTGCTTGTTTGCCTTTTTTACATTTGCTAGGATAGGTGAGATTACGGATTCGGCTTCAGGCAACAACATCCAGCTTAGCCAAGTAACTAAGCTCACTAATTCTACTAATAAAGTAGAATCACTTAGAGTTCAGTTTTGTAATTACAAAAACAATTATAACCAGCGCCCCTTTTCACTGGTGATTTCTAGACAGTCTTCTTTTTGTCCAGTCGAGTATTTAATGAAATACCTTCAGCAGAGAGGCTTTAGGATAGGTGCTCTTTTCGTTATGCCAGATGGCAGTCCGGTGTCACGATCTTTTTTCACTGATAAGCTCACAACAGCCCTTCGGTATGGGGGCCTCGATCCCGCTAAGTACAAGGGACATAGTTTCCGCATTGGGGCTGCTTCATATGCAGCCGAAAGGGGGATGTCTGATGCTCAGATTAGAGCCATGGGACGTTGGAAGTCAAATGCGTTCCAAAAATACATTCGCATTCAATCTTTATCTCAATGATTAAGAGTTAAATTTTAGAGAGTTACTATGGCTATTGCAGTTTAGTGTCTTTGGTGACAGGTTTGATTAGCAAGGGCAGCAGACTTGGTCATTAAAGATACCTCTATATGCTATTTCATGATCCCCATGGATGTTGCAGGGACATCTATGGGGATTATTTCCTGCCAATTTACCTAAGACTTTGACCTGCATCTGATTAGCAAGGGCAGCAGCTTCAGGTCAAAGTCATATTTATAATTCTTTGTTCCGGTTAATTCTCTGGGGTTCCAAGTCTGAATAGCAAGGGCAGCAGACTTGGATCACCAACACCAATAACGTGTACATATTCCGTGGTTATGCTGCTTTTCCTTTGGATTGGGGTGCATCAGTTTACATTATCTAATGGCGATAATGTAACAATGATGCTTTGGCGTTTTTAGCCCCCTATCTTTACTGGGCCAATTAAATAATTGAAAAATTGTAAATAGTACATGTTGATTATGTAAATTTATTAAAGCGGCTATGGGCAATTGACCATAGCCAATTTAATCCAATACTGGAGTAGTAGTTCATTGATGCCTGGCCCCGTAAACGAGCAACAGGTAAAGCAGTATTGCACACGTTTTGATCTTGTGAAAATAGCCCAAGTGAAAACATAAAGAAAATATTTGCTTGCAAATAGAAATTTTATGTTTTCAAGGAAGAGGCGTTGTACATAATTTGTATATAACAATAAGTTCATGTGTATAGATTCTTACGTAATACTATATGATACCCGGTGGGGTATAGGGGAATGCAATGTGGCCTACCCCCTCTGCCAGAGGTAAGCGTACACGTGACTTTCAAGCGGCGTCCATTCCACGCTTAGAGTCAACGAGACAACATCTCAACTCTTTGCCCACCGCCTCCCCTTGCTCCACCGTTTTTAGCGTTTTTAGCCCCCTATCTTTACTGGGCCAATTAAATAATTGAAAAATTGTAAATAGTACATGTTGATTATGTAAATTTATTAAAGCGGCTATGGGCAATTGACCATAGCCAATTTAATCCAATACTGGAGTAGTAGTTCATTGATGCCTGGCCCCGTAAACGAGCAACAGGTAAAGCAGTATTGCACACGTTTTGATCTTGTGAAAATAGCCCAAGTGAAAACATAAATATACTATACTTGTATAATTTCTAGCGGCAGTAAGCGCCCTATTCTCACCAAACAATCTAGTAACTTTGCATACCGGTATATATTTCAAACTTATGCTTCTCGTAATGTTGACGATATATTTTGCAGGCCTTTCATTATTTGGGAGATGCTTAATTCAGATGGAAGTTTTTAGAGGAGCACCATAAAAAAAATGGTAATCCATCGAGTTGATTTTTCAAGGCTTGATTACGTCATTCTATTGTCCATACATAAATACATACATACGTCCGTCCGTGTACCACTATGCACAGGGTTCCCGCGCGCTTTGCTTACTCACAATTGCACAGAAATGTAGTCAAAGATGGATCAAGAAGTATTTTTATTTTATTTTTGCAATACGAAAAATACGTTTAATGTCTTCGACTTTAGTGACTTGCTAAAGAAGATTTAGCGAGGGAAGATTCTTAATCTTACCATGAAGGTTCGTGACTGAAACTTCAGTGATAGAAAAAGTGGCCTGTAGACCAGAAAAACCTGATTATACTGCAAGAATGATATTTCAGTTTCGTAGAAAACACTTCATAGAAGGTAAATTCATTCATTTTAACTAATATTTCGTAAAAAAATCGACAAGAAATGTGTAAACTAGCTGGAGAAACTCTCAGACAAGTGTAATGGGGAAAGTTTTAGAGTTATTTGGAAATAAGGGAAAAATCATATTTTGATTGCGGTTCATCTCACAGATCCTGAGTAATTGAAACTCTTGCCGTCTAATAATGATTTGTCAACAGACAATCTATTCGGACACGTGCCCCGCCAATAGCAACTCGATCACATGACTTGTTTATTGGTTGGTCATTTAACCTGGTCAATGTTTGCTTCATGACAATTATTTTCTAGTCTTCCTTTAATTAAGGAAGGGCTTTTTATAGATAACAGCTGCAAACTACAATAATTTTCCAGTAAAAACCAGTTTTAGTTTTGTACAGGTTTGAACATGCGTACTGGGAAAAGTAACACTGTTTGTTCGGTAAACAGATTGTTTGCTAGCCGTTTTCTGAGCCTTCGTTTAAGGTTATATTATTTGGAACTACAAAGTATTGTTAATGTAAAATATTCTTTACTAGTCCAGCGAGCGAATTCTATCGCCGGTTTGGTTAGGGCGAGTCTTGCGGGTAAGTGCTCTTATTTTTGCACTAAGTAAATAGCTACCCTCAAGCCTTACGTCATATGCTGCATGACTAGTTGTGCCCAGTTTGACTTGGCACAAACCGGTTATGTGACGTAGCCCCTAGCTGTTGGCATAAATACGAGTTTGCTAGTTGCTACTGTCATGATATTTGGTGGAGGCTTTATTGAGGATTATAGGCTTTAATATGAATATAACTTGTTATGCTGATTCCGTGTTTGACTTGATAGAAGTTGAGTAAGAGAGTATCCTGTTACATTTGTTACATAAGTGAATCTAATCTTACGTGACATGATATACTATTACATCCCCCTTTCCGTAATATAAAAATCAAAGTTAAAGAATAAAAAAACTTTAGCTTAAACTGTCTTATTAAAAAAACATATGTAATAACAGTAACACTACTTGCTCATGCATGCAAGTATTAAATGGTTATGTCCTTAGACGTATCTGTCGGGTGGTTTTATGATTCTTCCACTTCGGGTTACTGTAGTCCCAGGTGGGTGGCTCTCCTTGTTTTCCAGGGGTTCTGCTCTGCCTTTAATCTCTACTGGTTCTTGCAGTTCACTGGTGGGGGGCTCTGCTATTGGTACTTCTCTCATATGACACCTGTTGCGACGCAGATCACTTCCAGCTTGCGATGTCACTATGTATGAGCGTGGTACTTCAAGCTTTTCTTTGATAACTGCCGGCTCCCAATTTTTGGTCGAGGGATTCTGAATGGTGATGCTGGTACCTCTTGGTAGCACGGGTAGAGGTCTGACATTACGATCGTGGTAGAATCTTTGGATTTCTTGTTTCTCCTTTAGTCGGTCTGTGACTTGATCACTGTTTGTACTTCTGTTGATGGTGCGGGGCAGGTTGTCTTGCAGCTTTCTTCCGAACAGTAACTCAGATGGCGATGGAAGTTTGCTGTCAATGGGTGTGGTGCGTAGGCAAAGAAGTGCCATGCTGGGATCTTGTCGTGTCTCGAGGGTCTTCATGAGAACAGCTTTGACTGTCTTGACTTGATTCTCTATGAAACCATTTCCTTGTGGGTAGTGTGGAGAACTGGTTATGTGCTGGAAACCGTATTCTTTGGCAAATTCTTGGAATGCTAAACTGTCGTACTGAGGGCCGTTATCTGATCGGACTATTTTCGGAATTCCCTGTTCGCTGAAGATCTGCTTCATCATATTAATGACAGTTCTGCTATTACTCTGTCCTTTGGGTATCTTCCTGACGAAGGGGTATTTAGAATAATAGTCAGCGATCAGAAGATATTCATAGTCGTGTAAGTGGAACAGATCAGTTCCTACGGTGTGCCACGGTCGAGGTGGTACCTCAGTTGGTATAAGTGGTTGCTTGGCATTAGATGCTTGATGCTGTTGACAAATGGGACACGATTGTGTAATCTTGTCAATATCGTTGTTAAGGTTCCTCCAGTATACAGAGGTTCTGGCTCTGAGCTTTGTCTTTTCAGCTCCTTGGTGTGCTGCGTGAAGCTTCTCTAGGATTTCATCTTGAATCGTTGAAGGAATAATGATTCTTTGGCCTTTTGTTAGTATCCCGTCATCTATTCCTAGTTCATCTCTGAATGACCAGTATGGCTTTAGAGTCTTTGAGACTTCCTTGATGGTTGATGGCCAGCCTTCGTAAATGACTTGTTTGAGGGCGGCTAATTCTTGGTCTGAGCTGGTGTTTTCACGAATCTTTACAATCATGGTCTTGCTAAATTGAGGGTAGACCTCGTGGACTTGGACTTCCATGTTTCCAATGGGATGATTTTCTTCTGGTGATAGTCGTGATAATGCATCTGCTATCAACATGTCTTTGCCGGGTATGTATTTAATTTTCAGATCGTATGGCTGTAATCGTAGTAACATCCTCTGTAGTCTGGGCGGTGCAGATATCAGATGCTTCAGGTGAATACTTTCTAGGGGTTTGTGGTCGGTGTGCACTGTGAATGGTCTTCCAAACAAATAAGTGTGGAATCTTTCGCAACCGTATACTACTGCTAGAAGTTCCCTTTCGATGTTGGCGTATCTTGTTTCGGTTTCGGTTAGCGACTTGCTTGCAAAAGCGACTGGTTTGCCATCTTGGAGCAAGGCTGCGCCAAGACCTTTGATTGAGGCATCAACTTGTAGGGTCACTTCCTTTTTATCGTCGAAATATGTTAGGGTGGTTGTGTCAGTTATTGACTTCTTTATTTGCTCAAATGCTGCTTGGTAGTTGGCGCTCCAAGTGAAGACTTTGTTATCTTTGAGTAGATCTCTCAAAGGTGCTGTAAGTGTGCTTAGGTTGGATATGAAAGGGCCCATGTAGGTTGCTAGTCCTAGAAAGGTTTGAAGATCTCGGCGGTCTTCTGGCTGCTTCATCTGCTTCAGGGCGGACACCTTTGCAGGGTCGGGCTGTATTCCAGCTTCGCTACAGATAATGCCATAGAATTTGATCTTATCTTGCTTTATGTGACATTTATCTGGGTTGAGCTTTAACCCAGTCTCCTCACATCTTTGGATCATGCTGTGCAGGTTCCGGTCATGTTCCTCTTCTGTTTGGCCGTAGACTACTATGTCGTCGACAATTCCAATGACTCCTTTACATCCTTCGAATGTCTGGTCGATTTTCGACTGGAATACATCTTGTGACATACGGAGGCCGAATGGCATTCGCAGAAACCGGTACCTGCCAAATGGGGAGTTGAATGTGGTGAGGTAGCTTGAGTCTTTGTCGAGAACGACGTTCCAGTATCCGCTCTTGGCGTCTAGTATTGAGAAGTGTTTGGCTCCGCTGAGTTTGGGGAGAATTTCTTCAAGTGTTGGCGTGACGTGGTGGTCGCGTTGAATGGCGGCATTAAGATCCTTGGGATCGAGGCATATTCTTATTCTACCGTTGGGTTTGCGTCGATAGACTAGGCTGTTGACCCATGCGGTGGGTTCTCCCTCTCGGACCTTTGTGATGATCTCCTGTTCTATCATCTCGTCTAGCTCGAGCTTGATATCGTCCTTGAGGCTGATTGGTACTCTTCTTGGTGCATGAATCACAGGGGCTATATCCGGATTCAGTGTGATATGGTACTCGCCTTGGAACTTTCCGATGCCGTCGAAGCAGGTGGGGTATTTGGATAATAACTGTGCTTTGTTTTCTATCTTCTGACTCGTAGCTTGTTTTGTTTGATTGTGGCCATTTTGTTGCATGGCATCATTCTGTGTTTCCACCGAACAGTTCAAGGTAATTAGTTTTAGATCTAGTGCTGTTGGCAGGCCTATGATTGCACGGCCTGGCGCGTTGGTGATGTAGAATGGTGCTTTGGTTTTTAGCTTGTTGTGTGTGCATTCTATATCATGAATGCCGAGTTGACCGATTTTTGATCCGCCGTATGCTGTGAGCGTTGTTGCTGATGATTTTAGGACGTCAGGTAGCGGGTTTCCGTCTGGACCAATTTTGTCAGGGAACATCTGTCGGAATAGTCGGAGTGGTAGGATGTTCGCTTGTGCTCCTGAGTCTATCTTGGCCTTCAGGTCTGCAGCTTGCGCGTTGCGTATGTTGGGCAATCGAACGCCTAGCGTTGCAAATACTTCATCTCTGGATTCTGTATTGACGTTATCAACACTTATTGATTCAAAGTGTAATGAGTCAAAATGATCGTTTAACTCATTTGTGTTCATCATCTCGTGTACGCGCTTGTGTTTACGGCGTGCGTCTTGTGTGTTGTCTTGATTGGATGGTTTGTTGTTTTGTGGTGTCGTGTAGTTGGACTGTTGTGTAACCCTGTTCTTCTGGCGGCACATTTTACTCCAGTGGTGAAGTTTGGAGCAGTAATTACATGTAGAACCATACGCGGGGCATTTCCGGTATTCGTGATTGTTTCCGCAGTTTCCACATTTCCTCATGTTTCCGGTTCCGGATTTTCCTACGGCGTGCACTCTCTGGTTGTCAAGCGGGTTACTGGATAGCTGTGCTACATGTGCCATGGTTGCTTCGTATGTTCTGGCATATTCAATTGCTTTGTCTAGCGTTAAATCATCTCCATGTTCTAGTATGCGCTCTTGAGCTTTAACATGTTTAGTTCCTATGATCAACTGTTCAATCAGGCGCTCTTCTAACTCCTGTTGATCTCTAAACTTACATTTATTTGCGTGATTTCTGCATCTAGTCATGAAATCGTCAGTGCTCTCGTCGGTATTCTGCTTTAGATGTTGAAGCTGATATCTTGCTAATCTAAAGTTAGTTTTAGGGGCAAGATGTTTTTCGAATTTGGACCAAATACAGACGGGATCTATTTTATCATTGTCGTTGGCCCACGTGAAACTGTTATAGATATCTACGCCTTGACGGCCTATCCAAAGTAGAATGTATGAAGATTTTTCTACATCGGATTTCTTTGAGTAGGGACCAGTAAATATTAATTTGCAATACTGTTTAAATCTGGCAAATTCGTCGGTGATATCGGCTCCAGCTTGCCAATTCATAATAGGGGGCGTGAACCCTGTTGCCATGCTTGATATGTTTCTTGCCAAATATTCGCGTATTTCTTAATGTTGTAGACCTACCAGTATCCTGTGTATTTCGTGCTTTACTTCTGACACCATGTCATGATATTTGGTGGAGGCTTTATTGAGGATTATAGGCTTTAATATGAATATAACTTGTTATGCTGATTCCGTGTTTGACTTGATAGAAGTTGAGTAAGAGAGTATCCTGTTACATTTGTTACATAAGTGAATCTAATCTTACGTGACATGATATACTATTACAGCTACTAGTCAGTTCAGTCGAGTCGAGTGAGAGTTTAGTCAGTCGAAGAGAGTACTAGAGAAGTAGAAGTGTCGAGTACCGCAGAATAAAGATCAGTAAAACACCAGAAAGCATCCATATTCTGTGTCACCGAATGACGAGCTAGTTCCACCAGAGAAAACCTTCGTGACACATGCCAAGGACGTTGGTTCGGCAAACATTGTCAGAGAAACTTGGATAGTTTGTCGTTTTTACTGCATTCTAGATTTTTACCATCTTTTTCTTCATTACTTGTGAACCAAAAAAGCGATATTTGAAGCTTTGATTTTTTGTTTTTGATCTCATTTCAAGAAAAAAGGCTATAAGACTTAATAAAAAGACTTAGTTCTTTGAAAAAATATATTTGACGGCCAGCGAGCCTCACGCGAAGTCAAAACATGTCATTTTTTGACTTTAGCGACCTGGCGACTTGCTAAAGAAGATTTAGCGAGAGAAGATTTTTAAGCTTACGATGAAGTTTAGTGACTGAAACCTCAGTGAGAGAAAAAGTGTCCTGTAGACCAGAAAAACCTGATTATACTGCAAGAATGATATTTCAGTTCCGTAGAAAACACTTCATGGAAAGTAAATTAATTAATGTTAACTAATATTTCGTATATGTATATAATATAGCTGCAAAAATCACTGGTAACATAATTTATAATGCATTCCTTAGATATCTTAACATATAAAAGTAGATTTTTGGTTTAGCAAGGTTGGAGTCCAATAAACCGTAAACTGGTACCAGTAGTTTCCAGCACTAGCTACAGATGATTCCTGGTAAACCCGTCACTCGTTCCTTTTGACTAAACTTAGGTTGTTATGTGTCACTTCTATTGTTCATTAAGATCTTTTCAATATATCGAATTTTATTCCTTTACAGTACGTCTTTGCTACGATGAAGTCCCGGATTGCGCAGCTCGTAGGATCAAATACGGGTGTCCCTCGCCATATTCGTCCGTGAAGTATTTGCATCCGTTGTATGCCATATGCCCCAAGACATGCAATCATTGCGCGATAGGTCGTAAGTATACTAAATCCAACTCAATTGTCTACATACACATCTAAGTGCCTTGGATTTTCAAGGTCGTCAAAGGTAGCCCAAGTAGTTATTAGAGGAGATAATTTATGATTCTAATGATTCTAAGGTTTTACTTAACTTCACAGTGCAAATGGTTAGGAATCTCACTGTACAATGTCAAAAAAGCAAATATGGATGTTGCTATGATGATATTACTAACGCTACCAAAAGAGATAAAAGACCAGGAATTGGATGTCCTAGTGAGTAGGAGTTGTAGTTATAAAGGGAAGGGAAGACAAGGAAAGTATACGAAAGAAAACGAAAGGAAAGTAAAAGAAAGGAAAGGAAAGAAAAGGAAAAGAAATGAAAGGAAAGGAAAGGAAAGGAAAGGAAAAGAAAGGAAAGGAAAGGAAAGGAAAGGAAAGGAAAGGAAAGGAAAGGAAAGGAAAGGAAAGGAAAGGAAAGGAAAGGAAAGGAAAGGAAAGGAAAGGAAAGGGAAAGGAAAGGAAAGGAAAGGAAGTCACTGACAGTGACAACTTTGTTTTTCCCAGAATGTCGGAACATTCTAACAACAAATGCTGATTGCCAAGAGGATTACACCGATTCCAGAGGGTGTACAGATAAATGGCCAAACAGTCACGAGATTCTAAGGTTGTTTTGCTTCAAAGAATGTGGCATTTGCACAAGTATGTCTTTCTTTTGTTAATTAGAACTAATTGTCTAACTTATGATCTTGTACTCTAGTGAGATCATAAGATCAAGTCAAATGGCCACTCGACTCCCCCTACTATCCCTCTTTCAAGGAGTGTTCCTTCAACAGCTCTCTCAATACTTAATTCACTGTTTTTAGATTTCAAGAAGGTGGAAAAGCGAATAGAAGCGAAAGGCTGGTACGTAATGGATGATTAGTCATTATTTTTGAGAATTTGTTTTTAATACTCCAGTTTCCAATCCTCTGCTGCTGAGCATTAATTAGGCCTCGGTTTTGAGTAGAATATTCATGTGTTCCAGTGAAGGTCCATGAAATTTCAAAGTATTTGTATTGTTGAAGTTAGTTGTGCATTCTTTACTTTAGACACTACCATAGGTATTTGTGACTATTCTGACACTGAAATAAGCCTAGCCCTCAATGACTAAATGAAACACAGCGGTATTTCGGGGAATTTCAAAAAGGTTTATTCTACACAACCGTCTTTCGCTCACAAATAATAACTTACTCATTTACACCATTGTTCTCATTTAGGAGAAAAAGATTTTACTGAAGGCCTGGCATATCTAAAGGATCATTATAAGTTGGCCAACAATTTCAACATAACTAAATATCAAGTAGTTTTACTACTCTAGTAGTTAGAAAGATAGAGAAATAAATAAAATAAATGAGACTAAAATGCATTTTTAAGAGCTTGGATTTAATTTACGTTGCTGTAAAAACAAACAAACAAACGGGTTCTTGAAACATGGTATCATGAACTAATTTATAAGTGGTACGTGTCTTCGACACAACCACCAGGGAATACATTGATCTTGACCGTACTCTCAGCAGATTCGCTTAGTTTACACATGGAAGCCCCATAACTGCACTAAACTGTGATCTAGGAGTGGTTTGAACATATCCAGGAAAGCTGTATTGATTTGCAGTTTCAGCCAGTTAGGGTTCTATTTAAATATGATATGTTTTGTCTGTGTATGTAAGCTATGAGAAAAGGTTGACCTCAGGGGAATGGTGTCTCTGTAATGCATTCTGTAAAGCAGAATATCCAAATATGCTTTCAGTAATGGTAACAAAAAACCCGAGACGGGGGGGGGGGGGGGGGGGGGGTACTTCGGGTCGTTTCATAAAGGGATGCTCCGCCAGGACTCTCGACCCTTTACCCTTTGATATACCAAATTTTAGCAAAAAGGTAACCCCTTTTATATACTTTTTTGCCTGAAAAGTTACCCCTTTCGTATACTTTTGAAGAAAAGCTACCCTTTTTATACCAAAATTCACAAATTTCCACCCCTATTCAATACCTTGGGCCTGATAAAGGTACCCCTTTCGGGTACACGAGATAGATTGGATGGGTTTAGGAGAACAACAATATACACTAGATGGATTGCATAGGTTTATCAGAATAAGAATGTACACGAGATGAAGTAGATGGGTTTATGAGAATAAGAATATACACGAGATGGATTGGACGGGTTTATGAGAATAAGAATGTACTCGAGTTTGATTGGACGGGTTTATGATAATAATAATGTACACGTTATGGATTGGATGGGTGTATTAGAATAAGAATGTACACTACGTGGATTGGATGGGTTAATGAGAATAAGAATGTACAAGAGACCGATTGGTTAGGTGCATAGGAATATGAATGTACACGAGATGGATTGGATGAGTGTATGAGTATAAGAATGTACACGACAAAGATTGGAAGGGTGAAACAGAATAAGAATGTACACGAGATGGATTGCATGGGTGTATCAAAATAAGAATGTACACGACATGGATTGGATGGGTTTATGAGAATAAGAATGTAAGCGAGATTGATTGGATGGGTTTATGAGAATAAGAATGTACACAAGATGTATTGGATGGGTTTATCAAAATAAGAATGTAAGTGAGATTGATTGGATGGGTTTATGAGAATAAGAATGTACACGAGATGGATTGGATGGGTTTATCAAAATAAGAATGTACACGAGATGGATTTGATGGGTGTATGAGAATAAAAATGTATACGAGATGGATTGGATTGGTGCATCAGAATAAGAATGTACACGAGATGGATTGGATTGGTGTATGAGAATAAAAATGTACACGAGATGGATTGGATTGGTGCATCAGAATAAGAATGTACACGAGATGGATTGGATTGCTGTATGAGATTAAAAATGTAAACGATCAGAATCTACACGAGATGGATTGGATGGGTGTATAAGAATAATAATGAACACGAGATGGATTGGATTGGTGCATCAGAATAAAAATGTACACGACATGGATTGGATAGTTTTATGAGAATAAGAATGTACACGAGATGGATTGGATGGGTGTATGAGAATCAGAATCTACACGAGATGGATTGGATTGGTGTGTGAGAATAAAAATGTACACGAGATGGATTGGATGGGTGTGTGAGAATAAAAATGTACACGAGATGGATTGGATTGGTGCATCAGAATAAGAATGTACACGAGATGGATTGGTTGGGTGGATCAGAATAAGAATGTACACGAGATGGATTGGATTGGTGTATGAGAATAAAAATGTACACGAGATGGATTGGATTGGTGCATCAGAATAAGAATGTACACGAGATGGATTGGATTGGTGTATGAGAATAAAAATGTACACGAGATGGATTGGATGGGTGCATCAGAATAAGAATGTACACGAGATGGATTGGATTGATGCATCAGAATAAGAATGTACACGAGATGGATTGGATTGGTGTATGAGAATAAAAATGTACACGAGATGGATTAGATGGGTGCA
The DNA here is from genome assembly GCA_023349425.1 of Anthopleura sola. Taxonomy (NCBI): domain Eukaryota; kingdom Metazoa; phylum Cnidaria; class Anthozoa; order Actiniaria; family Actiniidae; genus Anthopleura; species Anthopleura sola. Next base: position 920,359 of record JALHLI010000015.1, on the reverse strand, counting down.
TCAGAATAATAATGTACACCAGATGGATTGGATGGGTGCATCAGAATAAGAATGTACACGAGATGGATTGGATTGGTGTATGAGAATAAAAATGTACACGAGATGGATTGTATGGGTGTATCAGAATAAGAATCTACACGAGATGGATTGGATGGGTGTATCAGAATAAGAATGTACACGAGATGGATTGGATGGGTTGATGAGAATAAGAATATACACGAGACGGATTGGTTGCGTGCATCAGAATAATAATGTACACGAGATGAATTGGTTAGGTGCATCAGAATAAGGATGTACACGAGATGGATTGGATGGGTTTGTGAGAATCAGAATTTCCATGAGATTGATTGGATGAGTGGGTGGATGCATCTGAATGAGAATGTATACGAGATGGATTGGATGGGTGTATGAGAATAAGAATGTACACGAGATGGATTAGATGGGTGCATCAAAATAAGAATGTCCAGCAGATTGATTGGAAGGGGCAATAGAATAAGAAAGTGAACTAGATTGGTTGAAGGTATAGTTATAAGAATGTACACGATACTGATTGGTTGGGTGTATCAGAATAAGAATGTACACGAGATGGATTGGATGGGTGTATCAGAATAAGAATGTACACGAGATGGATTGGATGGGTGTATCAGAATAAGAATGTACACGAGATGGATTGGACGGGTTTAGGAGAATAAGAATGTACACGAGATGGATGGGATGGGTGTATCAGAATAAGAATGTACACGAGATGGATTGGATGGGTGTATCAGAATAAGAATGTTCACGAGATGGATTGGATGGGTGTATCAGAATAAGAATGTACACTACGTGGATTGGATGGGTTTAGGAGAATAAGAATGTACACGAGATGGATTGGATGGGTTCATCAGTATAAGGATGTACACGAGATGGATTGGATGGGTGTATCAGAATAAGAATGTTCACGAGATGGATTGGATGGGTGTATCAGAATAAGAATGTTCACGAGATGGATTGGATGGGTGTATCAGAATAAGAATGTACACCAGATGGATTGGATGGGTGTATCAGAATAAGAATGTACACGAGATGGATTGGATGGGTTTAGGAGAATAAGAATGTACACGAGATGGATTGGATGGGTGTATCAGAATAAGAATGTACACCAGATGGATTGGATGGGTGTATCAGAATAAGAATGTACACCAGATGGATTGGATGGGTGTATCAGAATAAGAATGTACACGAGATGGATTGGATGGGTGTATCAGAATAAGAATGTACACGAGATGGATTGGATGGGTTTAGGAGAATAAGAATGTACACGAGATGGATTGGATGGGTGTATCAGAATAAGAATGTTCACGAGATGGATTGGATGGGTGTATCAGAATAAGAATGTTCACGAGATGGATTGGATGGGTGTATCAGAATAAGAATGTACACGAGATGGATTGGATTGGTGTATCAGAATAAGAATGTACACGAGATGGATTGGATTGGTGTATCAGAATAAGAATGTTCACGAGATGGATTGGATGGGTGTATCAGAATAAGAATGTACACGAGATGGATTGGATTGGTGTATCAGAATAAGAATGTTCACGAGATGGATTGGATGGGTGTATCAGAATAAGAATGTACACGAGATGGATTGGATTGGTGTATCAGAATAAGAATGTTCACGAGATGGATTGGATGGGTGTATCAGAATAAGAATGTTCACGAGATGGATTGGATGGGTGTATCAGAATAAGAATGTACACGAGATGGATTGGATGGGTTTAGGAGAATAAGAATGTACACGAGATGGATTGGATGGGTGTATCAGAATAAGAATGTTCACGAGATGGATTGGATGGGTGTATCAGAATAAGAATGTTCACGAGATGGATTGGATGGGTGTATCAGAATAAGAATGTACACGAGATGGATTGGATGGGTGTATCAGAATAAGAATGTTCACGAGATGGATTGGATGGGTGTATCAGAATAAGAATGTTCACGAGATGGATTGGATGGGTGTATCAGAATAAGAATGTTCACGAGATGGATTGGATGGGTACATCAGAATAAGAATGTACACGAGATGGATTGGATGGGTACATCAGAATAAGAATGTACACGAGATGGATTGGATGGGTGTATCAGAATAAGAATGTACACGAGATGGATTGGATGGGTGTATCAGAATAAGAATGTTCACGAGATGGATTGGATGGGTGTATCAGAATAAGAATGTACACGAGATGGATTGGATTGGTGTATCAGAATAAGAATGTTCACGAGATGGATTGGATGGGTGTATCAGAATGAGAATGTTCACGAGATGGATTGGATGGGTGTATCAGAATAAGAATGTTCACGGGATGGATTGGATGGGTGCATCAGAATAAAAATGTACAAGAAATCTTTGTTGAACTTGACTGAAACTCTCAAGAAAGCGAGCTGATCTGATGGTGACGTAGAAATGACGTCACTTTAAAGCTGAGGTATCATGAAGGCTGCAAAAATTGAGTTATAAAAGTTTATATCTGAAATGAACCTAGTGTTTCAGGAGAGGTTTTTGATAGTTTGTATGCATTTACTATTTTATTCATTATTGAGTGGATAAATAAGATAAAGAAATAACAGTTTCCCGAGTTACCAGGCAACTAAGGATGACATCTCAGTTTTAAAAATTTTCTCGATTCTCATTGGCTAATAATTTTGTCAGATCAGCTGGAACAAGTGTGTTCCTTGTGCTTCCTTACTGTAACAGTTTAACACCGTTTCAGCTAATATCTATCTAGATGGGTGGTTCATGGGCAACCTCTATCCTCCCCCTGACCCTGACCCTTTATCTCATCCATGAGCTCAACCAGAAGGCTCGCTGGATAGGATTTGGGCACCCTGTGGTAACTGCACCGCAGCCACTAGCTCACTTTTGAAATAAATATGCTTCGCTTGTCACGCAACACGGTTGCAGTGACTCCGTGCTAAATTAACTTCGTGCACAGCAAGCAGGTTTTTTAAAATGTTTTATAAGATACAAATGCGCTCGCGTGCTGTGTACTCTCATAATGAACGCGCCATCAACCAATCAGAAAGCGAGATCTATGAAAGTTTTTTTATAGAGTTATTTAGTTTATCGAAGTCAATCAAGCAGTATATCTAGCAAAAGTATACTTGCTTGCATGTAGTTGCTTGTTTGCGCTATGTTTGATCTTCTGTCCGTCTGTCAACTGCCTCTTGTTCACCTGTTTTCCTTCCTCCACTTAAACCGACATGCTCGACATGCTATGATTTCAATTCAGTCTGTGGATTTACAGCGATATATAAGCGGTGCCCTGACTTAGATCAGCCCAGTGTTTGTTTCAGGATATCCATACAATTTTAAATCTGAAGTGAGATCTGTTTGATGGTCCGTCTGTCTGTCTGTTCATCTGTTCGTCTGCTTACAGAGTAGTATTTCCAAGGATGATATTTCTTAGTTGTTTTTATTCTTTATTCCTCGCCTTTAATTAACGATTACCAATTACATGTTGTTGTTCTAGTTTCACATAAATTCAAAGTGTGGCAGAGTCATCACCTCTGGCAACGATTATTTGTTATAATTTTTGGTTGCTAAAATTAACGCAAAAGAAATAACATACACTGATAAATTATAGCTAGATGAAACCCACCTATTCACAATGAGATCCTCAAGTCTAAAGATACCTAACTTTCATTGTTTCCAGCTTTAGTCGCTCTGGACGTTTTACTAGTCAATCAGGAAACTAAATCGCTGACAGTTTTGTTTTAAAGAAAAAAATTAATTTTTTTAACTAAAATTACTTGACATTGCCCAAAAGGAACAATTTCGAAAAATAAAAAAAATGTTGCGTTCGCCTTAACAGTTCTTAATCTTATTTATGCGAGGAAAAGTTAAATCTGAATGTTATTAGTCTCAAATAGGTCTTATCTTCATCTCAGATCTTTTTGCAGAGTACTTGAAACCTTTCCAACGGTACCAATTGATGCCATCACCGTTAGACTTGTGCGCACCATGATGATACAGGCCATTGAGACTTGAAGAACAGCATGCCTTGTACCACCAGGCACCTTTATGGGCAATGGCACAACTTCCTTTGGCATACTGGTCATTGTCCCGATCCTTGGTGGAGAAAGGACTTCCACGATGATAAGATAACGAGTCTCCTGCGGTACCTGATGATGGGCAGAAAACAATAATGAACAGCATCGTGCTATTTTGAAACTATTTTGAAACATCCCCCAATTCACTCATTCACCAATTCATCCATCTCCGTACGAAACGACCAATTAATCACAGCGCGCTTTGATGCTTAGCGGCCAAGCTGCCCTCGCTATAAGTCTCTTCCCAATACGAAAACACGCGTTTTCAAAAATTGCAGAGAAAAAAAGGTTGAAGTATACTTGATGTATGAAGAATTAAAGATTTTTTTTGCTGTCCAGCTCTTCGACTTCCGTGAGATATATGACTTTTAAGACTTGGCTGAGGGCCAAGTTTTTTTGTACAGCTGGCCATTCATTTATCCATCCCACTATCATCCATCCGTTCTGATTTATCCTTCTTTTGCTTATTTGCTTCATTCATTCTTTTTTTGTTTCTTTCTTTCAAAGCCATCATGCTTCAGGCTATGAACCTGCTACACCTTATGGACTTGAAAAAATTAAGAGATCCGGCCAATAAATTTATAACGAGAAAACTTTACTATCTAGGTACCTGAGTATGTTCCAAGGCTCAAACTGTATTTGCTTCCCTCACTCGCCACAGCAAAGTAGTCGTACTCAGCAAACACGCTCTTCCCTGCCGTGTCTTCGAGCTCCACACGGAGGCGGTTACGAGTCTGGTGGGTAAGTCGATAGATTTTATCAAGTCCCAACCAGAATTCGCCAGTCAGATGACCAAAACCGGCTTTGTAATAGTTCCATCCACGATAGAAGTTAACAGAACCGTCTTGTCGTTTTTGGAAGAGTGTCCATCCACCGCCATCTGTCTTCTGGTCACAATAAACCTAATATTGTTGAGAAGACAAATTTGGGAGTCAATAGAAATCTAGGCACTAATGTCCCTACAGAAGGCCATAAGTTATGGACTTCTGCGTCTCACTCTGTCAATTTTACTTTGGTTTCTCTGCCTTTTTTGTCTCATTATACTTTGCCATACACATACACTCCTGAACAAAAAAATCTCTTAGCTTACAGATCTTTATCCTTTCTATTTTTTTAGTTGGATGAACAACTTTTACCTTGAAGGCACCCCTGGAGTCTGGTTTGACTGTGTACACACCACTCTTCTTCCCACCGCACTTCAGGACTTCAGCACAGTTCTTGGGAACTGTAACATAGCAATATTAACATCATTAACTGAATGCCAGGAATCTTTTTTTGAATGAAAAATGATGTATGACATACTGGGAAAACCTTTGTAGTTTTACCCGGCATGTACTAGGAAGTCCTACGTATCACTGGGCGAGTTCCTGGTTTGATGCCTGCAGATAGCACGAAGGTTTTTCTCCAGGTTCTCTGGTTTTCCTCCCTCCGTAAAATCCAACGTGTGAGTTGTTTGTTGTTTGCATAGAATATTGAAACAGAATGTAGTGGTAGTGAGTGTGTGACAGTGGGCCAATGTGGAAACAAGTGTAGGTACTGGATTTGCTATTGAATTCATTCACCCACTGCTGATGAAAAAGGGACAATAATACAGTAAATTAAACTTACTTTTCTTGCAAGTTGAGGAAAGTCCATTGTTTTTGATGATTTGGTCCAACTTTTTGTCCAAAATTTTTAAGAATTTCATCACTTCTTTTGAACCTGCTGTCCCATAATAAGTGTTGTACACATTACCGCGTTTTGTCAGCCTAGACAACGCTTTTCCTCCCTCGGCAAAAAGAAAGAGTCCGATAAAGAACACTGATACAACTATCAAAACCTTCATTTCAATTGCTTCAGCTACAACTACAGTTGTTGAATACGTACGGTTAACATGAAAGTCTGACTTGTCTGCATTGATAAAACTAACAAAATATGTTTTAGATGTCGCTGGTGAGATGATTCACTCCATTTTTCTGTCATACTAAGTGCTTGTAGTTGACACTGTTTATCCATGCTGTCTACATTGGCCATGGGTTGTCATGCATCTTAATTAGTTACCAGTTGAAGATTTTTTAATAGTGCTTGTTTATATGAAGTTAGGGTAAATCTGGTGCTACGGACAACGACTGAAGGTTGTCACTCTTTCCCAACGTAAAAAAAGAGTCAACATTAGGGCAACCGCATTATCTAACAAGAGGCCTTTGATACGGATGTCTGAATCCGAAATATAAAATTCTCCCATAAAATTAAAACCGCATGTTTTAACATGAATATAGTATTTACATTGCTGAGATTATATTCGCCTGTAGACTGATAGCTTCAATCATAATGAGCTTCAATTCAATACTCTTTCCGTTTACCCCAATACAGAAATAGACTCTATAGACTGCTGCGGTTGTCAAAAAGTGATCACAGTGCTAATATTGTTTGCAAGATATCTTCAATGTCTTCAACCGGATGTACACTATACCTGCTTTTATCTGTAAATTACTGATCATCAGTTCCAGTTCATTCTGAGTTATTTTCAGACATTCAGAACATCAAGAAATTTAGTGTTACAAAAAAGGTATTGACTAATGAAAAAGTGCTCAAAATTTACTTGATAGACTTATGGGCGTTGTGAAAGTAACTCTATAGGATTCATGGTTTCGATCCTTAGGATTGGGAAACTATCTCCGTCGTAGCAGTTTTCCCAGTGGAATAAATCTTGTCCCACAAACAACTACATACTGTCAGTTAAAGAGTACTACAAGACTATTAAGAGGCAATTTTCTTTTATTGTCACAGTATATAGTAAACAATAGAAACAATTTACAAGAATTTGTAATCAATAGGCCTTTTGCAACAACATGACCAACAACGTGATCCTACCCCCTAACTCGAGCATGAATGAACATCAGAAATGAAAAGACCACCTTGATATTAGTAAGAAGGTGAAATCTCAGCTCTTTGTATGGCAAAAGTGCTCTGGTGGGCAAAGCCTGCTTTCCAATATGCAAATTCTTATAAAATATGGAATTTATATTGAACGCCATTTCTCCTATACTCATCATTATGAGCTAAAACAATTCCGATATTCATTTTGATACAACTGCTCGATTTAAGTGGGTAGGGACAACTGACCTGTTGTTGCACAAGACCTATTCTATACATTACAGTTGACTTTTGCAAATCAAGAGTAAGAACGAACTGTAATGTAAATAATGTGCAAGTCGAATAATACCATAAGCCATGGACTTTTAATGGTGTCTATGAATAGCTGACTTATAATGAATGAGGCTAAGCCTGTGCAAATGAGTCCGTGGTCTTCAAATTCAGCGGTTTGCATCGAATGCCAAACTGTGTATTATCAATATGTCGTCGATTTGACTGGTACGCGCTGATTTAGACAACATTAATACATCGATGGAATACATAAAAGTATGTTAAAACAATGGAATAACCTGAATTACTTGTTATTTCACAAAAGTATCATTAATAATAATATAATAATAATAATAACTTTAATATTTATAATGCGCATATTACATATGAATATGATCACATGCGCACATTACACTAAATTTACAATGATAAGTAATAGATATATAAATATGATATGCATGGAGCAAACGCATCAAAACCATGGAATAAACACAAAACAGACACAAACAAGTAGCAGCCATCTAGTGACAATCAGTCACTTTCACTCATCCAGAACATCCACCACACAAAGAACAAAAGTGAATACCACAAGGGTCTCTTGTGTATTCGTCTTTGTGCAATGGATGCTCCGGCTGAGCGACAGTGACTAATAGGTACTACCTGCAAGTATCAACTTTGAATTCACTCCATGGCTTCAATGCGCTTGCCCCAATAAGTAATGATATAAATGTATAAAAATCTAAATAAACTAGCAATTATAAGGTATATAGTGTATAACGGTATATAAAATTCTATGTAAAAGCTAATTTAAAAAGAAATGTCTTAACAGCTGAGTTAAAACTATTTACACATGGTATATTTCTAATTTCAAGAGGAAGAGCATTCCATAATTTAGGAGCAGCAGATCTAAAAGCCCTGTCACCTAGAGTCTTACGTTTTCCACTAGCTGGAACTAGGAGTGTGCCGTTTCTATTACGGAGATTGTATCTTGACACCTTAGTTATTGAAACTAAATCGGACAAATATTTAGGTGCAAGCCCATGTAAACATTTAAATGTTAGCAATACTATCTTAAAATGGATACGATATCTGATGGGTAGCAATCATTACCCAGATGAACATCCACCACAAGAAAATCGCGCGCTGATTGGTCGAGAACATCGCAATATATTCTCTATTTACAAGCATGCATGGTCGAGAAACTGAATTTGATAAATACAGCTAGTGGCCAGAGTGGGGCTCAAACCCGGCACCACCGAATTGAAAGACCACTGACCACTCGACCATGCTGCCTCCTCCTTAACCTTTTGGTTAAAATCTTCTTTTGAGAAATGAGAAATTCGGGATAAAATCGCATGCGCACTGAAAACGATTCTTAAACTTTGACTGGCATATAGCGGGGGAATATTTGATTACACGCGCTTTGTTTGTTGATAAGAGCCTCTTTCAAAATACGAAAAATATCTACTTCGATATGTTATGTGTAATGATACTAAAACAATTATTCACCTCAGTCTCGTTGATTATTAGTGAATATCTAGGCTTCTAAATTATTTTGAAGATTAATCGGTAAAATTTTCAAGTTGCTGGAACTTTCGACCGGTAATGGTTTTTGTTGATCTCCATGGTAACCAGTCGCCTGTCTCCATGGTAACTACCTGCTTGTTTCCGTGGCAACAGGTTGCTTTTTCGTCCGTCAAAAACAACCTGCTATATCAAGGCACCTGTTGTTCAATAAACATGATGACTTGAACTAGTGGAACAAGGACATGAAGTAATGTGTACTATCTTCAGGGCCGATATCTATATAACTAGATTTTCCATCTAGTGAAATGTAATGGTGAAATTGACCTTAATTCAGTACTTGAAAACTGGACCCAAAATCTTTCTGAGATTCAACATGCAAAGAAAGATGATCTTCAGCGATATAGGTGAACTTAAGCGTGACATGCAATCGAAAAGCGAATAACATTTTTTATGTGATTTGACAGAACATGATAAGACCTTGCCTTGTAATACCAGCTATGATAGCTATGCTAATGACTGCAAGATTTTTTTACCATTTAATGGAAACGTCCACAAAAAGTTTATTACAGTCCAATACCTCCAGTAGCAACTTCAACGAATCTCAAAACTGCGATGAAAAGGAATTTGACGCTCAAGAAATGCGCCTTCGCATCAACTTAGTTAAGAAATACACGACAGGAGAACGAAGCTTGCCTCGTGAAGCGGTCGTTATTTTCGGAATACCCGATGGGTTGTCGGAAGTCCTTGGAAGCATCATCAGCAGTAATGCTAAGGTTTTTTATCTGCCGAAAGTTTTGAGCAAACTCTCTTACTACATGAAACATGAACCTACGATGGGGTTTCCATTGGCAACATCATTGATTGAAGATGTTTTGAAGTGTAAATTCAAAGAAAACGAGCTTTTGGTTCATAATTTGATGCAAAACAAGACACGTGAGCTTTCTCGTACACTTCTTGGAGCACCAGAATGCGTTGCTAAGGAATGGTATAGAACCACCTTAACTGATAACAATCAATGCACCAAAGTGTTTTCTGATTGGCTGACTACAGAGTGTGAACACAGTGATCAAGTACTTATTCAGACAGATCAACTAAAGTCTATTTCATCGCTTCAAGTGCTCATGACTGAGTCAAAATTGAGGTCGCTTTCAATCCGTGTTGTCCATGTTGTACGAGATCCTAGAGCTGTTGTTCATGACATTTCAAAGTCTATTGCTAAGCAAATGACAGCCGAAGTGCTTGGTCTTACATCCTATAGGATCTGTGCACAAATGATGCTGAACCTTAAAACTGGTGAGAACCCTCCACCGTGGCTAGAAGGTCGCTACTTTCTCACCAAAATAAAGAATTTTTTAAACAGTCCGCAACGGGAACTTGTAAAACTAAATGAATTTCTCAAGAGAGGAAACACTCAACTTCTGAATTTATTTGGTGATTCAGAGTCTTTGTTTCGCATCCAAGAGGCTCAAAAATGGAGGTCGGAAATGACTTCAGAGAACGTACGACTGGTGGAAGAAAAATGCGGGAAGGTCCTAGCGTTGTTGGGTTATAAAAAGATCACGTGAATATGTCCGATGGATATTAAGGAATCTAAGACAGTCATCTTGTAGGGCAGGAGCACTGCAATGATTTCGCAAGAAAAGAGATTTCATTGCTGCATGCTGTGAACAATTCTAGTGCATGACTGACACTGAATATATACCAAGTTGCCGTGACCAGTCAGTGCCATGTCGTGTGTGAAAACATTTGAGATGCCGTGTCCGAACCGCGCCGTTACCGTGCCGCGTGCCGTGACTTTTCACATTTATACGCAATCTGCTCTAAGGGAAGAAGCACTAGCGGGTCACGTGATCATTTCCCGCGTGCAATCATATTGAATAACGTACTGGAATTTTAGAAACATTTTCTCAATAAAAATAAGCATTCAAAAGAAAAAAACATGATTGATGCAAAATAAAGCCTGCCTAGAACTGGGATTTTACATTAGTTTTTGTAGTGGCATCAAAGACTCACTCTAGTCCAATGCGTCGTATTTGCGTTCGTTTGTTCTTCCTTCCATTAGGACTTCATATTTGCTCTTGAAAATGCTATGCCATGTGATATCCCAAAGTCAGTCGATGTGCTGTGTGGTCACTCTTTTGCTGTTCTCCTAACCACCACTGTGAAGTAGACTGTTGTGTTGCAGTGCATTTGGATACTGGATTAGTGTTACCATAGTAACCAATCAGTCTATTTTCCATCCAATCTTTCGTATCTCAAGGTCAGTCGATGTGCTGTGTGGTCACCCTATTGCTGTTCCCCTAACCACCACTGTGTGGTAGACTGTTGTGTTGCAGTGCATTTGGATACTAGGTTAGTGTTACCATAGTAACCCATCCGTCTATTTTCCATCCAATCTTTCATATCTCAAGGTCAGTCGATGTGCTATGTGGTCACCCTATTGCTGTTCCCCTAACCACCACTGTGTAGCAGACTGTTGTGTTTCAGTGCATTTGGATACTGGATTAGTGTTACCATAGTAACCAATCAGTCTATTTTCCATCCAATCTTTCGTATCTCAAGGTCAGTCGATGTGCTGTGTGGTCACCCTATTGCTGTTCCCCTAACCACCACTGTGTGGTAGACTGTTGTGTTGCAGTGCATTTGGATACTAGGTTAGTGTTACCATAGTAACCCATCCGTCTATTTTCCATCCAATCTTTCATATCTCAAGGTCAGTCGATGTGCTGTGTGGTCACCCTATTGCTGTTCCCCTAACCACCACTGTGTAGCAGACTGTTGTGTTTCAGTGCATTTGGATACTGGATTAGTGTTACCATAGTAACCAATCAGTCTATTTTCCATCCAATCTTTCGTATCTCAAGGTCAGTCGATGTGCTGTGTTGCCACCCTATTGCTGTTCTCCTAACCACCACTGTGTGGTAGACTGTTGTGTTGCAGTGCATTTGGATACTGGATCTCTAGTAGTATATTGGCCGAAGGCATCTTCGTTTCTAATGTATGATGCTTCAGGTGCCTTGAATCCACACAAACCCCATGAGTAATCAAAGTGCAAATGAAATTCATCTTTAGTGTGAAATATTGGTACTCGTTCCCATCGGAACTCATATCCTTTGACGTTCATGTAAGAGATATTGGCACAGTGATAGTCATTAGTAAGCGGATCCCCGTTATTGATGATATCAAAGTCTTTCTTGTATCCAAGCACAAAGTCAGGAGTAAGAGAATCTCTGTTTGGGTAGTCACACGTAGCTCTGAACATGGTGGCCTTGGTTTGGATGTATTGCATGTTGCTTAGCGACAGACGATAGTCGTTCCAGTTATGGGATTCCTGGTTTCTTGTATGATTCTGATGGAAGGCTTTATTTTTGAAAATATTGTTATTTTGAAGAGAGAAAGACTCGATGAGAGTCCAGGCCTGGTTTGGACTTTCAAAAGCACAATAGACGGGTACTGATTTCTTGGTATCACTACGGGTGAAAACGTAGGTACCATTTGCTGGCATGGTACCTGGGGAAGCTCCTTTGAACACATCAATACAAGACTCCATTTTCCATTCACAGAATTTTCCATAATAGGTATTGGGACACTTGCAGCTGAATTTGATTTTTGGCTTCTCACAATGTTCTACACAGGTTCTTCCGTTCGTACAAGACTGAGTTCTACAGCAACCATTATGACATACACTCGCAGGATGAACCATGTGGGATTTCTAAAGTAAAAAATTGAAAATTGATTTGAGAAATCTTCACGCAATGATCAAGTATAACAACTGCAAGATCATCAAAACTTACCCCTTTAAAGAATGTCTGCTGTAGATCATAGTACACGTATCCTGTCTCATCTACAAAGTCTGCTGCCTTGGAGGTCTTGTCCTCATCCAGCAACTCACACCTGACATCTTTCATCTGAAACGCCTTACAACGACAGTCATTGACACAGGACGAGAAGCACGTGCGTGGAACATCAGTGGTAATGTTCTTGTAGGAGTATCCTCTGATATGCTTTCCCTTGATGACTTGGTTGTTCTTTGGGAAAGATCCCGAATAGCAGGTGCCTGGACATTGGAATTCACTGATCACGTGGGAGACGCATGACAGCAGCGTGATGATCACGTGGATAAGCTCCAGATTCATTATTGCAAGTCTACAATATGGAATATACGTTTGTTACTTGCATTCATTAAATACACCTATTTCAAAAAAGTTGCCGCAAATTAAAGCCAAAAGATACAAGTTTTCACAGTTTGTATGCATTCATAAATATTTACTCATAATATTATTCTATAGGTTATTAGACTGTCATTTAAGGAAACATCTGTCTATCTATTAATCTATCTATCATATGAAAATACTCATTAAGGACATATGAGAAAACTGTTTGAAAAATAGACGAAAGAAACCACTTGCTTCTTCAATGGATCAACTCAGATAGTAAGTTCAAACTTGATGTACGTTTTCTATTTTTTTACCTTAGCACTTACTGGGATATGAGCTCATTTTCTTAACTTGATGAAATCTTAAAATCTAACTTTTATTTCATTTACGCGAGGTATTCAAGCTGCCCTTATTACGGTTTTGATCTAGTTTAGATTTTCATTTGATCGACAAATTTGTCGCTTATCAATTCCATGTCAAATGTAGTGGCCATTGCAAGAAATTATGGACACGCACGCGCAGTAAATGCCCTGAGTTTGCAAAACAAAATTGTCGATGAGCGTATAGACTTTGTATGCGATAAAAGTCAAAAAAGATATTTTCTCCTATCTGTCCAGGAATTTTCAAAATGTTCTATCTAATATTGATCGAAGACACCGAGAGAAAACTCATAGATGGACATGTCCTTGTATAGTCTTTGCGGTATGAGCGCAATTTCTCCGAATTGGAATCAAGAAGGCATTATAGGCCTTTCTGGTCTTCATGAGGGGACCGGGGCCAAGTGAAAATATTAATCTAATTAAGAAATAATCACAAAATATCGTACTAATTTCACAGGGAGCCCGGCTTTCCTTTGCCGCATTCAATATTCATTATTCTTTACGTAATTGCTTTATATGGGTTATAATTTTGACGGGGCCGTTTTAGCCCTTAATAGTAGGACCGTTTTTTGGCCCAATTTTATAGGGGCCAATTTAAACAATGTCTAGAGCCAATTTTTGACCCGGATACCGCCTTCTTTTGACGTGGCCGTTTTAGCCCTTAACATTAGGGTCGTATTTTGGCCCGATTTTAAAGGGGCCAATTTAGCTCATGTCTAGAGCGAATTTTTGACCCGGATACCGCCCTCTTTTCACGGGGCCGTTTTAGCCCTTAATATAAGGGCCGTTTTTTGGCCCAATTTTAAAGGGGCCAATTTCTTTACCTTTTTCAATTTCTGTACCTATAATAGGTGATAAGATTCTGAAACTTTCAGAAAAATCGTACTCAAGGATGAGGAGAAAATATTTAAGGACTAAAAATATAATTTTTTGAATTTCATAGGTCATCCACTTAGAAAATATGGAAATGAAGTACACTGATAATATTAGTGAATATAATACAATATTTGAAAAATTCAGTTAAATTGACGCTATAGTTTTGCTAAGCGAGAGAGAATAAAGTTGAGCAAAATTCGCCGTGAACTAGGTTAGAGGTCCGAACTAGACTTTCTTGTTTACTAAGCAGCATAATGTCAGCAGCCAATCATAAGCCACGATTTTGTAAACATGATTGACAGTTGATGTCCAAAATTTCAAAATTTTTGTCTAAAAAATTAGCCCCAGACAAATGGATTTAATGACTGGATTTTCTTAAAAATCCTAGCATTTAAGGACCATTGATAGGCACGTTAATGTCAAACAATGTCAAACAATAGAATATTCAATGTCAAACAGCTTTCATTTACCAAAATAATTGTTTTTATATCAAGCTGGGGGACGAGAGAACTATCTTTTGAAAACTTTGGAGATGAAGAGTCGATGCAGTTTGCTGAATTCATTCCAGTGAAGTCGTTGGGTTATAAAATAAATAAACCCCTTCTGGCTCACTGGAATATCGGCTGATAATGTCCTTGGATGAGAAATGGTCCTCAAAATATCACAATTGCCCTCGAAGCTTTGCTTCTCGGCCAAACGTTGTTTTTCGGACCATTTCTCATCCTCGGACATTATCAGCCGACATCCCAGCCGCCAGAAGGGGTTTATTTACTAAACATTTACCTCCAAAACTCGGACTAATGTCGAAACAAAGATGGTGGCTCTAAATTCTCGTTTTACCAGTGCTTTTCAGTTTATAGAAATTGCAAAAAAAAAAAACATATATATATTTTGCAGAAACACATGGAAAGCAATAAAATATGATTTTTAGAAAAATTCAGAATATTGAAAAAAGAGCTAACTATAGTATCAAGCAAATTTCTACCCGTTTTACCGTTTTTACAGGGAAAAAAACAGAGCGAGATGAAGGCTTGAGTTTTAGATAAAAGCAAATCTTACCTGCTAACTGTCGAGCAGTCTTACTAGAAATACAAATTCCCCTATTTATCAGTTTTTGTTGATCCTAAGCTGTCAACCAGTCTTGAGTAAATAAAATCTACAGATTATTCATCATTAAAAAAAGATAGCGGTGAAATTCTTCAAGCTAAGGAGGTATAATTCAATGCTAACATCTAAAGCACATGCTCCGCCGATCTCTGGCGGCTCGTTCAACAGCTGCACTTGAAGTTAACTTGAACTTGAAAGACATATTTATCGCTTTTATCACTTTTGATTCTGTCCAGCAAGCTTATTTTGAAAGAAAGTATTTTGGAAACTGTCTTTTTTGACAGTTATAAGCCATACTTTTCACTATAAGTACTGTAAGTTTGGACTAATGACAGTGAATTAATATCGAATATCCCGATGAATATCGTTCATCGCGAGAATACCTTTATTTTTATCGAATCCGGCTGATACGACTTCTGAGCTGTTTGATGTCAGGGCAGGAATAACTCACAAATCGAATTGGAACTAACAGAATATTAAATTAGGGTTTGAGAAGAAAAAAAAAAAGAAAAAAGAAATAGAGAATCAAGATAAGAAGAAAAACCTCGAATCAAGAGAAAGATCCAACAAACTCTGAGAAATCTGAGCCCTGCTGCCCGTAGTGGACATTTTAAGTTGTGTCCAAGGGCTTTGCTAGATAAGTGTCTCAAAAAATATTTGCTCCAGCCTGTATATTGACGCGGTTACGTTTACGAGCAAACAGACTTATAAATACAATTTAATTCTATAATAAAGTTTTGCGAGGAAACAATTGTTCAAAGGAGAAAAAATCAGATTAAAAGTTACATAATTTCTTACCTCTATTTTTTTTGTTGAAGAAAAAAGGTAGGATTGGATAATGACGACTCCAAGAAAGGAATAGATAAATGAACTAGCTTACTACAGCATGAATTTCTTCATTCGCAGCTCGAAATAAATTTTTAATTTCATAATATCCATAATATCCATTAGTGGAGAAATCTTCATCTCTAAGCGAAGCTATTAGATCTTATAAAACAGTTCAGATATACGCGCGCTCTGATTGGCTGATAGCCGTGTTTACATGAGGCTATGTAAACACGGCAATTTCAATATTTTATAAAACAAAAACGTTATGCCGTGTTTACATAGCCTGATATAAACGTTTTCTATTGTTAGATAGTTAATCTACTTACTATTATTAGCTAGAACTTGAAATGTGATGAAATTCGTCGCTGAAAAAAGTTTTAAAAACTTCGTGATCGAAAATGAAAAATTCTCAAAACTTGTTTTAACTCCGGCCCAAGAGAACAAAATAACGAAAGCTAAAGACATGGGGAGTCAATTGCATAACAAAAGACACAATTCTTAATTTCAACCAACATAGCAGCATTTAAAATTTAGAAATTAGAATTTGTTCAAAAATTTTTTGCCAATAGAAGATTTTCGATATTTTTGTGTGTTACATCCCAAAAATATTGCGGTAGATTTTTCTTTTCGCAATTAGAAGAACTTAATGTTTTTAAATCCACAGTGTTGATCAAAACAAAAAGTGATCGCGTAGGGCAACCAAACATATATAATATATGATTTTTCTTACTAATTATTTTTGTGGGTAGTGCTTATACATTTTTTTGTTTCCCAGCCATTAGTAAAATTACTCTATCTTTTAGTGTATACCAAATCTGGCTAAAGAATGTACTGACTGCCAGATTCAATGTTCGTGTCTCAATCAAAATAGCTTGAGTAACAGATCTAGAGGTGATCCATGCAAGAAGCTACACAGGAATGGGAATGCGTAGGGAGTGCACTGTGAGACACCAAACATAATTGAAAATAAACTCATTTACAGCAATTTCTTGAAACCTCAAAAACATTGCCTAAATAACTCACTCCATCGGTATCTCTATCTAATCAGTTCAGAACCGACGTTTTACAAAGAATCCCACTCAGTCCGAATTGGAGGCTTTGGAATGACATCTCCTACTCATTTTACCTCCCGAATACTAATTAAAACTATTCGGGAGGTTATTTGTATTGAATTCAAAGATTGTTTATTTTATGGAAAATAAACATTCTTTGTTTTCAACCTTTTGGGACCTTTTGTAATTTTAACTAGCTCAACAATATTGATTTTTATTCTTACTCAGTATTGGGAGATAACTTGTTGCGGATTGAGAAGCCTATTCATTATCACCTTCCAGGAATTTAACGAAACGTTTTGTTTCTCGAATGAAAAAACAAATTCAAGCTTAGATTTTGTTCAGTCCTCGGTCAACGTGAGCGAGTTTACCACATGGCTTCGAGCACGCTTTCGTAAAGCCAAAAACAAGGACGAAGAAGAACAAGCACTGAAAAATGCTGTACCACTTGCCACACGGTACAAGAACACCCGGTTTGCTCAGTTGGTTGAGCACCGGACTTTCGTGTGGGAGGTCGTGGGTTCAAGCCCCGGCCGGACCAACACTCAGGGTCTTAAAATAGCTGAGGAGAAAGTGCTGCCTTTGTAATAACATCTACAAACGGTTAGACCTTGCCGTGGCTTGGATGACCACGTAAAATGGCGGTCCCGTCTCTCTCTCCACACTACCTAACCCTGCATCGGAGGGACGTAAAAGAACTACTGAGGACGAAAAGAAACACTGGCAGTGACCACCCTCAGTGTCTGGCCTTTACTAACGATTTCTTAATGGGTTGATTACGGGATGGGAATGGGAGTTGGGAATTGGTGCAATGTACCTCGAAGGGGACCTTGTGTTCTATTGTAAAGCACCAGCCTGCGGGCAAATCTCAAATAAAAAAAATAAAAAAAATGGGCCGTGAATATATTTGAACAATGGCGGGAAGCAAGAAAGAACAAAATTGCCGCCATGAAATCAACGCCGGAGCTTAAACATCTCGCTTGAAGAAATCGAAAACCTTGATGTTAATTGGCATAAAATGTCGGCGTCTTCACTCAATTTCTGGATTTCTGGAAAATTTATAAAGGAAGTTGCAGATAAGAAAGGTGAGATGTTTTGACCATATAAAATTCAAGCTAAAAAACGTGTATCAAAACGAAAAAGTCATTCTGGCTTACTAAATACATCACGCTGTTGTTAAAGGAAAGAAGTTAAGGAATTAAAAATCCATGATGGAGCGAATGGAAAAGGATTGTAATTTGGACTGATTTTGTCTTTATTTTTACTCATTACTTTAAGCGACAGATATCCTGCAAGGACCTTTTACCAAATAGTGCCAAGCTTAATGAGATATCTAGAAAGCAATTATCGAACTGATGTTAACATGCTGGATAAGTCAAACATGTGGTAAGTTTTTTTTCAAAATCATTCAGTTTTACTCCCAAATTAGTGGCAGCTGTAATGTAACAATTAATCAATTCAAAATGTAATCTAAATCATTAGAAAAGGTTAAAGAATGTGAGTGTTATTGTTGTGCATGAGTGCTAATTTTTAGGTTGAAGTACAAGGACTGAATAAATTGCGATTCAGTGACTGAATTAATTTTGTTTAAGTCCTTGGACTGGATCTCTCCCTGAACTGAATCAATTTTGATCCAGTCCAAGACCTTGAACAAAATTAATTCAGTCACTGAATCGCAATTAATTCAGACCTTTCACTTCAGCCCCAACTCTTCCCTGCTGATTACAATACCCTCCCCGGCTTTAGATGTGACTGGACCAGGTTTCCAATAACATCATGTGATCCGAATTAAAGCCCTTTGATTGGCTCGTTTCCTCGCGAATAATTAATGAGTATGAGATGACGTCATAGTTTACATTATGCTTCAGTAGCATACGCGTTTCACTTTTGAATCCGGGGGGGGGGGGGGGGACTTCCAAATATAGGAGGAAGAGGATGCTCGTCGGAAATTTTGAAACTGAACCCTAAAAGGTACCAACATCTCTTTCTTGTAGTCATGAAAATTCACAAGTTTCATCTCCATTGGTACCAAATGACGCCAATTTTACTGAATTAATTAGTTTTTCGTTTGAACACCAAATAACGAAAATTAATCCTTAAGAGGTACGAAGAGCATCCCCGCACCTTTAATATTGGAGTCCCCCGGGTATTAAATCATTCTTCCGTAAAATATCAACTCTAACTTGGAAGAGTACTGACAAAATTAGCCTTCCCTGAAATTGCGAGCTTGACATTTGAAAAAGTGTTTGCTTGAGGCAGGTTTAAAAAAATTCTTAAATTTTACAGAGCATGTGATCGGTCAATATAGCGCTTGTGCCACTCACAAATTTGAAAGCTGATATATTTTGCATGCAAAGATCTCACAATTTCGTATATCACTTATACAAAGAAGTTTTTAAGTAGTTTTGAACTCAGTATATTTTAAGGTGTTTCCCTCCTGTTTTCGACCAACCGTAACGACCGTTAAACCAACTTTCCGTGGTTCGATTATTAGGAAATTCACATAAAATAGTCTACTTAAATCATTATTAAAGTTTATGAAAATTCAAAACTTACGGAAATTCAATTGAAATTTGTGCTATGATTCCAGCTAAATTCTCCGTCAAGTTTTAAAACCGGAGGGAAAAACGTTAACAAACATCTTCCAATAGTTAACAGGATCGCCAACTCATCTCTTCTGCTTCGCGCCATCTTTACCACGAAATGTTTTCCCAATTTAGACTAAGTATCATTATAATCTTGAGTATTATTTCTCTGTTTAACAATTGCGCAGGAAACTCCCTTGATTAGTGCTGTGTGGTCACCCTATTGCTGTTCTCTTAACCACCACTGTATGGCACACTGTTGTGTTTCATTGCATTTGGATACTGGGTTAGTGTTACCATTGTAACAATTCAGTCTATTTTCCATTAAATCTTTCAAATCTCAAGGTCAGTTGATGTGCTGTATGGTCACCCTATTGCTGTTCTCCTAACCACCACTGTGTAGCAGACTGTTGTGTTGCAGTGCATTTGGATACTGGGTTAGTGTTACCATAGTAACCAATCAGTCTATTTTCCATCCAATCTTTCATATCTCAAGGTCAGTCGATGTGCTGTATGGTACCGGTCACCCTATAGCTGTTCTCCTAACCACCACTGTGTGGTCGAATTCATTGTGGCAGTACATAATGATCCTGGGCTGATTATCCCATAATAACCAAAATTATCTTCAT